>UZAM01006783.1:36216-46564 GCA_900618415.1 Soboliphyme baturini
TCTGTATGCTACCCGTCATCTCTTTTTCTCTAACACTCATAGCAAACCAGCATACTTTCCAGGAGAGGAATTGTAACAAAGTTCAAGATATAGTTAGGTAGAAACTTGCTCACCTCAACTAAGTGGTGTTAGAGGCTGGAGATTTCATAGCCACTCATATTGATTGTCTTGAATGGAGCTTTCGTTTCGACTGGCCCAACTTAGGTTAAACATCGACAGGTCTCATTTTCTGCGTGCAATAGGAATGGCAGAATAACCATACACTCACACCTAATCCCTTCTTTTGGAAAAATGTGGATAGCTGCACGGCCTCAAACCTTCTGTCAAGTTTTTGCTCATGGTACCCACTCTTTTTCTAAATGGATATGTCACATAAATCATTTAGATTTCCGTTGTATCTTCTTGGGTTCGTTCGGCGTGTCTCAATGTTGTTTTTTCTAGTAAATATTTTAGAAACTAGTTGTCCGCCCTGCATCAACGATTTAGAGGAAGGTTTAAGTTATACTCTGGTAAGCTTTCCAGCAGGATTTCTGACATTTAACCGCGGTGGTACACCAAACTTCAATGTATAGCGCCTTCGATGAGTAGGTGATTTCGTCCCTTCTTCTCAGACTCATTTCAATCTGTTTCACTTACCGTAACAATCTAAATTCAAGGATGCTCTCGGGTAGCCCGGACCTGTTGATGGATGCGATTGTGGAAATGGCGCAGCACCTGAACGCTGGTCAGTGCGCTGATCTGGCGAAAGTGTTGTCAAATTTAGGGCACCACTCCGCTGTGTTGAGAAACAGCCCCAGCTGACGTTTGTTTTTTCGCTTTCTCATTTCTCAGGCATTGTTCATTACGCTCGTTCTGTTTGTCGTTCTCTCTCTACATTCATATGTGTCGCTCATGTGAGTGATGTATGTTGGAGTAAGTTGATTATTAAAATATTTCTTCATATTCCTCCGCGATGTTGTGATGTATGCCTGGGCATCTGAGGTACAGTCGCACATGAATCACTGACAGGGATACCTAGAGAAATTGCAAAATAACATGGTTCTAACGGAGGCAGTATGTTAAATTGCTGCTTCTGGATTATGAGAATTTGTATTTCTTATATTATTTATATTCCTTATGCACTGTTACCGTAAAAATCCAGTATCAAATATTAAAATGTGCGATATTTGCCGGTGAATTTGAATAGCTGTAATTTGGGGTATATATATATAATCATCTTCGGCATAAAGAAATCATGTACGTTATTCTGCATATATGTGTATGTAAATGTGCTTTTGTTTAGCGCAACTTTGTGATGTAGTCTTGAATCCTATACACTAAATTTCCTTATATACCTTACAATCGCGTGACCTGCATAAACGGTCCCTCTAGGCGATTAGAAGTAATGAAGCAGTGCAGTTTCGTCCGTTGTCGATAATTGAAATATGTTACTTATGTGTCTTTGATTTTCATTTTCTGTCCCTCCTAGCAGTTATGAAATTAGAAGACACTCGTGATTATCAACTGGCAGTAAATCACCATGACCTATGGAAGTGGAGTGTCAAGGAGGATTTCTGTCTTATTTCATTTCACGTCTTTTCACCACATTTTCGATAATTCATTTCATCTTCAATGTAATGGAACTGACGTTCTGCAATTTTAATGTCAAAATAGAGCCTCCTCTTCTGTTGAATTAAGCGAACAATCGACTAGTGGACTTCGCCTCCTTTGAATGTAATGGCACTCGTTTCTCAGAAGTGTTTCTAAGTTTTCTCTTTTTCCTCGAAAACTGAGCAACACTCTGTTACCATCACGGGACTATAAGTCAACGAGGCTTACAACTGGTTTCATCTGATTGTTTTCCTGCAGACGGCTGTTATTCTTCTCTGCGGCCATTGAGACGAGACGATTCGGCAGAAAGTCATCGCACCACAGGTCCAGTGGTAAATACGTTGGCACATTCGATAAAAGGCAGTTTGAGAGTAGACTGTACATTAATTGATTTGTTACGAAAATGCTGTCCAACTACGTTCTGTAAGTTTATGTGCTTGGCACCATTCTCAACGGGGAGAATCTGTGATCCGAATTGTGCTTCACTGCCCCCCCCCGTCCTTGTGGCACAACAAAGGAACATTATATAACATATATTTTCTGCCATGGTGGAATATAAAATCAGGCTGTTCCTTGAACATCTGCCTGAATACCGAAGTGAATAGAAATAAAACGCTACACGCCAGTTGGAATTCTGCGTGAATCACTGAAAATCAATGAATGAAGAAGCTAATGTTCTTTGTTGTATTAAATCAAGAAGAATCGACCATCGCTAAGCCACAGAGACATTAGACTGGATTCCAAGCGGCAATAAACGGACAGTTCGTGAACATCACACGTCTGCAGGTTTGCAAGGATGCTAGAGAAGATCATGTCAACAACAGGAATATCTCCAAATCGATGGCAAGAAAAACTTAGAGGTCAAATAACTGGGATTTTCCGCACGCTTACAAGATTTCAACGAATGCTGTAGTTTTCAGTAATTTCTTGAAAAAGAGTTTCTTAATCCATTTGTATGCCATCATCACCATTCTGTTTCGAGGTAGTTTCTAAAATAAATTCTATGGATATAGTCGACATATCGTGCTTCCTAGCGTACTTGCGGTTAAAGTCGTTGAAAATAATGGGGAGGAGAGAATTTTCTTTTGTCGTATTATTAAAAGAACGACGGAAAATTTTTTCAAAGTTATGACTGCTTTTTCAGTAGAACCCAGACCAATACCTGTCTATTCCGTGACCCCGAAGTTCTGAAAAAGGTATATGTAAATTTGCAGTATACACTGGTTGCAAAGTTGAGAAGTGCTGTGCGTTGGCATTATCAGCGGCCAACGATTGAGCAAGCCAGAATACTTGCAATAACGGAAACGAAGATATTAAGTAGCATGATCCGGTGTCAAATGCTCGTGTGATTTCTCCTAAGTCCTGTTTATCTGTTTACATAAGCAGGACATCTCTAGTTTGGGATATTCGCTATATTAACGTATTTTGACATCTGCATCCTAGGAACATAACCGCTATGAAAATAGACCTGCATCTACCTCATCCATATGGTGCCCCTGTCTGATGGTAGAATCATGCATCAGAAACGGGTATTTCGCAGTGAAGTAGTTCATGTCAGTTTATTGACAATTTTGACACCAAAAATAATATGCCTGAACGGCATCCGGTTCAAAACAGGCGAACTGTATCGAAGAAGAAAAGGAAGCGCCAAGATGGCATTGTTAAAAATGATAAGCATTTCCACGTAGCGAAAAACAACTGCACACACCAGTTCTGCAAATGAACGGACCTTGAAATATCACAACACAGTATACACGAGTTTAACGGAACTTCCATATAGTGTCAGAATGCACCGGAAATAACTTCCACTGAGTCACAACCATAATTTCTGTACAGCTCAAACAAAGTGAGCACTGGGATCGTTACGCGAAGCACACGACAAATATGTCGTGTCATGAATCAGCGGCTCGAATCCACACCTCAGACAGTACAAGCCAGTTGCTCGAATTGCTATGAAACACGATACGAACGGTCCTGATCGGTGAGGGCGAGTTGACGACGGCGTAGAACGAACCGGTCGCCGAGAACCAGCCTAAGTTTCTGAACTGCTCCTCGTCGACAGCAGCGTGGACAACGGAGGCGTCGGCGACCTCAACGGTAGCGTTGTTA
The DNA here is from genome assembly GCA_900618415.1 of Soboliphyme baturini. Classification (NCBI taxonomy): domain Eukaryota; kingdom Metazoa; phylum Nematoda; class Enoplea; order Dioctophymatida; family Soboliphymatidae; genus Soboliphyme; species Soboliphyme baturini. The sequence goes on from UZAM01006783.1 coordinate 39,916, forward strand.
AACAAGTCGTCCGGATGTTCCGGGTTGCCGGACCGAAATTTGATGCTATGAATGCGAACCGGTGGCGTCAAATCGAAACGGATCCAGTCGTTGTTCTGTGGCGCCAATCCCCAGAAGAACGACTTACCGGCGTACGCGTCGGACAACGTATACTTCTGGTAGACGGTCAAAGACGAGTTGACGACCGCCGGAGGGTTGACGTGCGAAACGTGGTACTGTACCTTTGAGAAGTCTCGTTCTTTCAGTTTTTGTACTTTGCCATCCAGTGAACTGTGAACGCCGATGTGTTGAAACAGACTCGGCTTATAGACGAGACCATGCTTGCTTTTCGCCTCCTTACAATCTTTGGCCGATTTGTCCGGGTTGCAATAACGCACATACATAAAATGGTCAAGTAGCCAATCGACAGGCTTCTCCTGGTAGAACAGAATCAGGAACTCGATGAGTTTTGGCAAGGAACTTGTGCGAAAGAACTTTGCGATGAAGCCCAACGACGAGAACTGCAGCATAAACCACGGAATGGGTTCGTTTTCGTGTACGAACTTGAACATGGTCGAAAAGTACGACTTGCGCGTCACTACGTCATCCTCCAACTGTAGATAAAACGGTGCCCGTTTCTGGCAATACATCATCAAATAAATATAGTCGAGGTTCTGCTTGGTTCGCCAACGCATCCTTTGCTTGTCGTCATTGAATGTCGACCGGATGGCACTGAAGTCTGGATAATAGTTTTTTGGTGGAACCAGCACTTCGAGCATGCCAGATGAAAAATGTTCGTCGAATTCGTCTCGCAGCATTTTCAGTTGTTGTAGCACGAACTCGGTGACTCCCGGCTCGCCGATGAACACCACGATGACCACCTGAGCTGCTTCGCCGTTGTTCAGGTTGTCGATCAACGACCGTAGCGTGCTGATGAGGTACGTCGTTTTAGCCCGTTTGACAGTCGGCACGCCGATCACCAGTCGACCTCGCCGGTTGCGCGACATCCTCACTGCCGGCACCAACGAGTCAGGGTGTCGCAACAGATGTGCAAAGTGCACGTAGATATTCGGCACGGCCAGGTCGCCGTTGTTCACCAACGCGTTCAACAGCAGGTACGGTGACCGCGTGAAGTTGCCGAGTGCAGTGAGGTTAAGGTGAACAGCGCCGACATTAGCACCAGCACCGGAAACCAAGCTGAAGTTCGTGCCCCCACCGGGCATCGAGCTGTTCGTGCACACATACAGCACATTCACTAACGCATCGATCTGACTACGCAGTTCGACGAACAGGTCGTTGTTTTCCCTTTCTAAAAACTGCAGCCGGTACAGATAGTCGTTGATCACCGTTAGCTGATCATTCGAGATCTACAAACAACAAATTAGCTAGGCTGTATGTCGACCTTTAATGTCAACTGAAAGCCACATTCCTCAATCGGCTTATCAACACATCAAAACCCAATCAAACTATTCACACGATTGAATGAAATGATTGTGAGCATCTCATCTTATCACTAGCCACACTCGATGTGTGCATATTATGATTTTGTCATGATTCAGTTACCCTATACGAACAAAATGAAAAGTTGAAATCTGTTAGCACTTGAAGCATTATACAAGATACAACAGTAATTCGACTAATCGATGTTAGTCTTCTCTTCGCTCTGCGAATCTGGCCAAATGAACAGTTTATACTTATTTCTACTTGTGGTATTGAATTCCATTCCGTGCGAAGGAAACTGGACACCACAAGCGCGACCCTTGCCAAGTAACTGCAGATCCTGCATTTAAAAAAACTAAAGCTGATGGCATAGAAACGGAAATACCGACCGATATTCCAATGGAGACAAACTCCCCAGCTTATAGTGTACACTTCCCACTGTACAAAACTAGCATCGACATTATACCTACCTTTTGGTTCGACCCATCAAAGTGATTAGGCTTTGCGCCCATTAACTGGGCGCCTATCACATGTTAAAATACCATCGAGCAGTGGTACTACGTTCAAGCAGGAAATTCAACTTTAACGTAAACTGATCAGTTTTTGTACCCAAGGTGGCACTCACCTCATTTGCCTTCTGAGAATTGGACCTGCTGCCGAAAGAGTCGTCGACAAGAAAATAAAACGCCGGTAGCGAGAATAAAAATAGCGGCAGCCAGAGTAGCTTCTTGTCGCGGTAAAATACTCGATAGAGGGACTTCATAAAGTAGCAAGCGGTCTAAACGAAACAAATAACGTGAAAATGCGCCATTACTGAAACGTACACAACAAAAGGCACATCTCTTGGCCGTAACATACACACAACGAACAAAGGCACCACGTTCAGCTTTGCCGACTTAATATACATGAACAGAGAGAGGTAAATGACGAAGAGGATCCTGGCAGCGTATGCCTAAATTCGAATTACCGGGAGTCGGGCGTTTAGATGGAAAAAAGATCAATGAAACTAAAAAAAATGAAGACAAATCAGAATGAGGCTAAGCACCAAACGCCGAGTACATCGTGAGTCACAAATCAATCTGCCAGTCGATCAATAACGTGCTCAGACATAAGAAGCTAACAGGAAACGTTCAAGAAGAAAATCGTGTTATGAGGTGGCGGGAGCGGAAGCACTATGCCTGCTAATGTTCTTCAAATCAACGACAGAACAGACGGCGAGAAGAGAAGCGGAAACAACGCAAGCCATTGAGGTTAGCCGACGAATTGCGAAACGGAAAAACAATGACTCGATGGTAGTAAATTTGTTACAAAAGGAAAGGGACGGCTCAATGCGACGAAGGTCATCTCATCGACCAAATTCACTCAGTCCAGAGTGCCAGTGTGATACGCCAGCTGAATAATGAGGGAGAAGGCAACAGACAGCTTAATCCTCGCGAAACAATTTCCAGCCTATCCGGGTTTGACATAACATTACGCATTAATGCCTCTTAACATTAATTACTTCTTCATTCATTCAACGCTTATCAGCATGTCCCAATAACTATTTTAGATATTCCATAAACGGTACGAATATATACATAGATCTATTAATGGCAGAAATAGGTATATACATGTATAAAACAAAGCATGAGTGCTATACATACATTGCATATATGCGTATGCACGTATAAGCATAACATAAACATTCAACAAAAATGCAACTATATACAAATTCTAGAAAAACATATCATGATCATCAGCCTTTGTCGATCCACTACTAGATAAAGGCCTCTCCAAGGCTTTACCTTAGACTTCCGTAATCTGCCACTTTCATCTATCGTTTTCCAACGAGCTTCTTCATCTGGTCCTACCATCGATCTGGATGACTTGCTGTAAGTCGTTTATTCTACCTTGAATTGCAGTCTAACGACGATCGGTTCTTCTTGCGAAGTATTCTTCTGCTCACTGCCACGTTAACTTCTTCATATTAAATATAGTTTTATGTACTACGCTATATATAGTACTAAACTGATACATGCACCATATTTAATATAGCTGATTTGCACCCTACCTTGTGAGTTTTGTCCTGATTACATAGGAGAAAATGCAATGCTATATCTTACATTTCCTTGTCATGCGTTCGCCAAATGAGCGAAAAGCTGCGTCGTATTGGATCTGCGTCCGCACATAACCTAGTAGTCAAAATTGATGCAACTCTACATCGCCGATTAAGCCAGCTCAAGACGCAGAAACCTAGGGAGCAGAAAGCCGGTTGGATGAGCCAACTCGCGTGCTCCTGTGGTGCGGTTTACATAGGCGAAACGGGTTACAGAGCTGAAGAAAGGAGGACAGACTACATGAGGAATCTGATCATGCTGATGCTAGAGAAAGAGGTCGGAGACAGACGAAAAACTGTGGACTTCCAAAGGCAGAATGCGAGAAAAATTCTGCCATTGTGGAACATGGTGTTACTCGCCAATACAACATATCGTGGGACAGGTTGAAAGGTGCTGCGCGGGAATAACAATATCTTTCCCGCAAAGTCAAGGAAGCGATACTGATCCCCAACAACGAAACAAAAGCATCAACGGTGACCTTAGAATAGACGTCAACGAGACAAAGACCGTAGATATCAAGCGCTCGCGAACGACATATAACAAACGCGGCACCATTAATTATATGATTTAACCTGACCAATTCAAAGCATCATATGCCTTACTAACTGTAACTCTGGAAACGGACCGAGACATGGCGTTGTTCATAAAAGAATATTTTATGCGTTGTACTACCATCTTTTGACATACCGAAGCATCATATCATCTACCATATAATAAAACTGGGTACCATATTCAATATATTTTATATCGTATTTAATTGTATAGTTATAAGATTTACAAAGTCTATTATGGAATGACAGCATATCGATTCTATGATATACATTCCGTGATATACTTTTTGGATAATGTTCGATCCGTCTTCAGGAGGCTAAAGACATAGTACAAAACAGAAAAATTTACGGTGTAAATCAGTGATCTGTCATCTGTTTAACGTGATATGCGCAGGGGCGAAGAAATGAAACTACAGAAGAAAATAAGTGTTACAACCATACGGTATGTGGACGTTTGACCGCTTCCGTGGCTGAGCTTAAGGCAAAACAAAGAAGATGAGTCGATCACAAGAAATGATGGTGAAGCTGGCCATCTGCTGAAATCACACGTCCGTCCAAGTGGACACCAGAGACTAGCGGACGGCGACAAATTTCGATCGCTGTTTTTGATGCTAGATGAAACTACGGGACAAACGAAGTGTGAAGTGTGAATTAGGTTTCGGTTGGAAGAAAAAGGTCCGCGTTTTATCGCCTTTATCCAGGCAAATTTTTAACTGATTTTTAGCGCCCTAAAACAGGAGTGATCGATCATTCGTCAAAATGTGTCACAACCGTAAAGTAAAAAGATCGTTTTCGAACGAGCTGCGGAACCTGGTACAGTGTAAAACAGGAGGGGAAGAGTAGATGACAAAAGAGGACAGAAACAGAAAAGAAGGATGAGGACAGTAGCCGCTGCATGCCGAGGACAGTAACCTTCTTACTGGAAGCGTGCGTTGACCAAAATTACCTTTCATGTTACCTGTCTGATTCAGTAGATGTTCAATAGATGATCTATGTCTAATTAGTCACGAGTAAAGAACAGAAAATACGGTTCAAACGACCTTAGTGAATATTACCATCGCCGTTTATATCTAGCCATCGCTACTATCGAAAAATATGATTGGCTGACGGCACCACAGGCTTTGAAAATTTCAGAGTCGCAATGCTCTTGCTGTCCTGCATTCGACAATGAATGTTACTTTACACAGAAATGCAACTCTCATCGTCATGGCCGTCGTTCCCACCATCAACTCTTCATCATTTTCAAGATCACTGTATGATCATCGCAGTGGTCATCGTCGTCATGGCTACAGTCTTTACTTTATCACTATCGTAATCGCCGTTATCAATATCATAATTAAAATTTCTATTATCACCAATCTTGAACAAAGCTTGATGAGGAGGACAAAGACTTAATTATGCCTAAATCTGTTAACTTGAACGACAGTTTGTTGATCTTATTAATACCTTCAGATCATCATCTGGTATGCAACAACACAGCGGGTATTCCATTTGCACTGGTTCTTACGTAACGTTCCATAAAGATGTCCTCATACACTAAAATGCCCAGAAACGGAAGCCTTCCGTTTTCTTGAAGTTTATAGACGGACTAAATCTTCTTCACGAATTCTTATTCACGTGTTCCGGAAAGTCGTGGAACTGGTTGCATTCATGCTACCACATGAGCCAAGTATCCTGCGGGTCCGTAACACTTATTAGCATCTAATTACCTCATCAATGTATTCTGGCAGTTTGCTACTTGCTTATTTCAATGTACGCCTTATTATGAATATCCCATCTGAATTCTATCTGACGTCCCAAAATTTGACGCCACAAACGGTAAGAATACCCTTCCTTATTTTAACAGCGGAGAAGTGAGGTAGCGCTATCGAAATTTCGATTTACTGTTGGACACTGGTCGAATGCCCGTCAGTCAATTCTTTCGAAACCATATTATGAATAACAGATAAACAATAGGTGATGAATTAAATAACTAAGTAAAAAACCTAATTTCAAAACCGGTACCTCGTTATACCGTTGAAATTTCTCCTGTAAGATGGGTCATTATTTACGCTAATAATTAGTACGACGCTTTTGAAAGCTAATCAATTAGCCGTCATGCTTAGTGTCGATGTGAGGCGAATATTTTTGGTCAGACAGATGTAACGTGTGCAATATGTTGTTTCGCGAACAATTCAAATGAATGGCGAATGAGGCAAATTGTCCACTTCTTTAAACCTACCGGTTATAATTATCAGTCGTCAACGTCGTTGACTGAATCGCTGCTGCCGAACAATCAGGGCGAGGCTTGTTTAGCAAGCGGCAACTGCCACTTGATCGTGCTTCCGATACTCAGGCGTAACTGACGCAACACCTGTTACTTAAAGTAAGTATAAACTCGACCAGAAAAGGGTATCGACGTAACACAGAAACCAGCAAAAACAACGACAATACTTCGCAACAAGTGGGGTTGCACATCGGCTATAAACACTCAAAACGGGCGTCGTGGAAACGAAAAGTTTTTACACAACATGGAAAATGCTTTCGCCTAAGTGAAAATTGTGGGATGCCGCCAACCTAGATCGCAGGTGAACCATACGAGGC
>UZAM01006784.1:28928-39422 GCA_900618415.1 Soboliphyme baturini
TTCCATCGTGCAAGCCTCCCTCTTGGAAATGGAAAATGGAAAGTTTGTAACAGGTTGAATGTCAGTCTCGTTTAGTTCTTCATGATAACGTTGCTTGTTCCACTTTCTCTCACAGACGATTTAGTTCAGACCATTATGGCCGATCTTGCTTTCGAAAAGAAAAACTAATTAAAAGGCAAGTGTGTAACCACTGGAATGTCGATCTTCCTTACACTTTTATGATGGGGACATTCTTGTGATCAAGTTAATGGTGGGGCGCTGATCACCATTTCTCTCGGCAATTGCTGCCTTATTTTAAAGGTACAGGTGACATCAGCATGTGTAACAAGTATATTGTGCAGTGTCATGTATCCCACAGAACCTTACTCATTTATCAACCTCGAAATGATGAATGGCAACGATTCCACCAGGACTCGAACCCAAATCCTCCCAATTGTAAATCCGATGCACTGCCGACTAAGCATTTTCGGTTTTATGTAAGGAGACAGATTTATTCGAATTCAGCCGTTTTTTCGTCTCCGATGTAATGCCACTTTGTTGAAAGAAAGAAAACGATTGTGCGTCGCAGTAATCAGTAGCTGTAGATGTTGCATTCTAGAAAATACCGCACTCCTTGCTGATGTCATCGTAACAAGATTAGCGCTGCGCCGTAATCTCATCATAGACGTATGCGGAACAACAACACTGCACTTATTACAAATATTATTTGCCTTTTCTTTCATGGGCCTCATTTCAGACGAAACTACATTATTTTGGAAGTTGATATGTACAGGTATATGGACAATACTAGAGTATACGATCTCACGTTTCCTCTCTATGAAGTGATACTCGATTGAGGGCGGAGATTTATGATTCGGCTAGGACTCGAATCGGAGGACTGCTATCCTTAACATTCAACATTTTCATTAGGCAGTGATGACTGGTTGGCCGTACCAAGAAATGACACTTGAGGCAGGGCGTCTTCCACCGGTTGTCCCTTGAAGATGGTCAAAAAAATATAAACCGAAACGTCCGTACCATCTTTTTTGCCGTATGTGAGCATGTATTAAGCTAACCTACCATGGCTTTCAACGAAGTTTACTTTGACTTGCTATGAAGTATGATATTTTCACTAAAACTACGTTATTCTTCGGCTAAAGCGGAAGCAAGTACACAGTAATGACGGAGAAATTTTCGATGTGCTTATTTTATATTTTGTTTTTATATGTATTTTCACTATTGATGCAAAAGGAGCAAAGTTTCCAGTTTTCAGGGCCACTCTTTCTTTGTTTATTTTGGCAGCAGCTTCTGTAGGCATCATGGATCTCTCAGTTGACAGGAAAATTAAACAATTTTTTACACACGTCGACTGCATGGAAAAACGATTAATGTACCTTAATTTTAATCTCTACTTTTCACGGTTTGCCGTTCCGTGGTGAAATACAATTTCAAGAAGCACTATGACTGGACTACCATAAACGTTGAGAGTCACAGGTGTTAAAAACCTCCCAGAAAAGCTCAGTGGTTCACTTCCTGAAATAACGAGGTTAAGCATTAATGCTGTCGATTGTTCGACTTAGACGATCTTGTACATGTTGAACAATACAAGTGTCATTTCTTAAGGCAGCTTTAGTTTAACATTAAAGGCTGTTGATCAGAGCGAAGATTTTTTCCCGTAATAAGGACTCTGTACAGATGCCATCAGTTGACTAGACCGTTTCTAGCAGCTTTGAAGTCACAAGGTTCAAAGAGTTTCGAAGTTATATCAGAGACCATTTTTTCATCTCGTTTAGCCCTAAAACAGACTGGGCAGTTGCTCTGTGTTTTTCTTTGGTGGTAGACGGACTGAGGACTAGTAAAATCTATTTCAGAAACATCTAGTAAAACTGGTGACTTCCTTTCATGAGTGAGGCAGATTCTTTGCCTTAAAGTACAACAGGTATGTCTGTTGGTAAGGTGCGGTGCCAGTTCCATTGATCGAACATTCATTTCTGGTATTCTTCCATTTCTGTAATTTAATATCTAGTATTTTCATGTTTCGATCTGTACAGCACAGCCTTTATTGATATGTATCACTTCCTGGGTCACTGTCCACTTTTTTCTGCGATTTGTTTTTCTTCCGTGAAATTGATATCGACTATCGCGCACCATCGTCAGTCATCGTACTAATTTGAATTTCTATCGCAGTTTCATTCACCTGTTACTAACAGTCGAATTTCTCTTCTGTAGTTTGGTTGGATATCATTATCAAACCATACAGGTTATATACAGTCTGTGCATAAAATCATGCCCGATATTAATGGCAAAGTAGCAGAGTGCTAGTTTTCGATAAAACGGGAGAGAATAACAACCTGCTGTCATTTCTCAGGATATGCATGACGCTGTTACACGAAATCTCCCTCTGCTCCCAATCACTCAAGGAATGCTGTTTTGTGTGAATTACGGTACGGATATTAATATGACATGAGAGGTCGTCTGCTTGAACGGTCCCATAGGCGATTAGAAGCAACGAATGAAGCGATCACCCCTTGTAAATCCGCAGCAATGACAATAGATTGTTGTATGTAATATGATTCTGTATGAAACAGATTTATACGCGTCGTTCTATTCAGCAAGTTTACATGGCATTTTCTTGATTATATAGGCTGAGCTGTGGTACGCGGACATTTAAGCATGTCTCCCCACTATATTTTCATTCCACCGTGTAAAGTTGTAACAGTACCTTGTTAATAGCTATAGCAGAAACAGTTACCAATGCTTTATGCATCATCAGAATCAGATATAGTAATGTGTTTTATACCACTCGATATTGTTTTTTCCACTATTTATCACTAGGTATATTATTATCTGCAAGGTGTACCACTGTGCAGCTATAGAATATATAGTTTTATATTAAAGCCTAAGTTACTATTTAAACAGGTCACGGCTCATGGTATTTAGTGCTTACAGCGCGTCAGCTAGTGTATCACTGTTTTTATTCGCTGCAGTAATGCCGTTACTGCCGTCACCCCATGGTATATCAGAAACCGAACCGCTGTTCCTTAGTTATCGACAAACTTCAGTAATTCGTTAAATTAATACGAATAATTCTACTCACTTGGTTAACACTGGGTCGAAATCACAACAGTAATCACCGCGTGTTGATTTAGTCTGAATGATGGATTGAGAGTAAAAAAATTATCACACCTGCTGGATTCATTAAGTACACATAAATGTTAGGATATTGACGCCCGTTAAACGTTATGAAACATTAGGCTTAAAAAGTGAAGTTTTAAAAAGTAGCTCTCACCTTCGCTGGAGTTCCCCAAGCATGAGGGAGTATTTCCTTTTAACCAACGAGACTGAGCTGATTTTTTTCGAGCTTTCAATCTGAACTGCCTGCTTTTTTGTTCGGTTCGTTACGTCAAAGCACTTTTCTCGCTGCTCTCAGTCGAGCAAGTCAGTGCAAGCTATTACTGCTTTACTTAATGACACGGACCAGCAAACTTTCTGTTTTCCGTACGAATGCATACGTTTATATACTGACGTAGTTAGTGGTATATTGTTTTAGCTGTTGATATGATTTGATGCATTCCGAATGTTATATTTTTACATATACTATTTAATGTTGTTAAAAATGATTGATGTACAGCTGTGGACAGGGCATAACATATGTCATTGCAGTAGCGCACGCATTTATAAATATTAATATACATTCATCTTCGTTCAGTCTTTTTTGATTCACTGCTGGATGAAGCCTCTCCAGGAGTTTACCATATGCTTCTGCTTTCTGCACTTTTATTTATTCCTATACAGCGTGCTGTCAATAATACAGATTCATTCAACGGAGTATCCTAAATGACGTATAATACCTCCAGAATCAAATTTTACCTCCCTTCCTTTTTTTTACTTACTTTCCTATGAAGTACATTATTCAGAGCAAAACAGTTTGCAGCAGCGCTGATCGATGATCTGTTAAAATGGCTTCTTAGCCAATTAGACGCAAGAAGGCGATGTAGCGGGTCCAAAAGTCTTATGGAGGAAGATAAGTCGTATGTTATCCTTTCTTGTCTCTAAATGCATGGGAGCGAATGAGAGCCACCTCTAATCATGTGCATATACACCACCTAATATATCGACTCAGAAATGACTTGCCATGTTAATCAAATTGTGTCACTGATCAGGCATAGGTTAATATTACGTAGTTGCAGATAAGATGTAGTCATTGCGCATCATCATTTTGTGCCTTATTCGATCAACCACTTGAAGAAGACGTTATCAACACCGCGCTATAAACTTTTTTTATCTGCCATTCTGATCCATCTTCAGCCAACGATATTCAGCTCATCATACCATATGCCGATATGGAGTTATTCCTACGTATCGTTGATCCTCAAGTGGAACCCAGTCTTATGTCTCTCTTGTCCAGCGATGGTCGATTCTTTGTGCAACTTTGTCCGTTGTTATTTCAGCTTTTTCACAGAAACAACTTAACAACTTCAAGCAGTGCCTTCGTAGAGTTCTGTTTGTGCCGTTACCCATTCATTCATTTTCTAAATATATTCTTATTCCCAACATGCATCTTTGATTGCATGTATAATATATCGCTTGTATAGTTTGTATATATGTTTGCAGAACATATATGTTGTATTTGTGGCTTACGAGCTCTCGGGTAATCGTCGAATAACTGTAGAAAAGAAAAGCACATGATTGACATTTGTTATTGCCGCTGTATAGTTGCACGTTCAAACTGTACTATTTGAGCATCTGTAGGTTTAACATGCTTCAAGTATTCATTATACAACTGTTGGCAAAATTACTGTAGATAAACGCAGCGATGTATCGATTCGCATCCGCGTTGATTCATGAGTGCTTTCAGAAGACATAATTGCAGTGCGGAAGTGCCATCGTTGCTGGCGTAAATAGGTCAACAAATGAACGCATACACTTATAAAAATAGAGCAGAATATTCTTCAAAAACGACAGAGGCTCTTCCTGCATGCAAACTTATATTACATCAAAAGGTGTTTTTCTGCGTTTATTTTCTGTCTGTCGAACTATTCAGTAAAACTTAGGCAGGCCCATAAAGGCAGAAGTTTTTATATCCTACTTTTAGTTTGAAGGGTATACGGTTTCGAGGACCGAAAATGAATCTTCCTAGAAATCAGTTCAAAAGTTTAAAAGCCAATCAAGTGTGTCTGTTATGATTCTTACCAGGTTTATCTTGCGTGTGGGCGGGGGGGGTGCAGTTAAGGGTAATGATGATTTGCATAAGTCGTTTGTTTCGCACTTTAGAGTTGCCGGTTGAAATCCCGCGCGCACAGAAATATTCTGTTACCTGCTAAAATACCCCAGAGAGAGAAATTGAGTTCTGTTTGCGTAATTACAACCAGCCGAGAAACGGGTAGAGAAAACGCAAAATGACCTGCGACCAGTAGGAAGCATAGTACTCTGGTGTGATTGTACCGAAACACGCGAGACTCACAATCGTTCTGTCTGTGTGCGTTTTACGGCTGAAATCCGATCTCATCCATCAGCTAGCTGTCTAGTAAGCAGCACAAGGTGTAAACTGTGAATGAAAAAAAATTAAATTTAATCTGTTGCTCAGCATTACAGAAGTTAGAATAATCAGATGGGTTAATAGAAGGAACCTGCTAGTTTTACGTATTTTCAGGAGGAAGATTGTGGGATATCACGTTTGACGGAAAAATTGACCAAGAGTAGGCGGCAGATAGCTGGATACGTAATACCAGAAGTCTGTGAAGAAGTATAAGTAGTTAACGATTGCGATCTGGGAATCTAAAAGGTATATGACGATCAGTCAACAGCAACAAAGCAGTTCTTATAATTGATGTGCCAAGATGTTGCAGCAGCAAAATACCTCTGGAATATAAATAAAAATGCCCTCTAACGATATCGTTCAAATTGAAGGATTAACTATTGTTCTGAGTTGTTGAGGGGTAGACTTAGAAACATTGAAAGAATGACGTACTTAGCGAGACGTTTATAACGAGAGACAGTGTCGATCTGTTTCACACTTACTTTGGGCGTTGTTTGTCGCTGCATGTGGTTAAGAGAAGTAGTGGTAAGCAATATATTAAACAATGCAGCCGAAGATAACTATACGGTTTAGTTGTCTAATGGTATTCACGTACTTTTTTGCAAGAAATAGAGGGATTATATCCTACTTAATCAAAGAAACAAAAATGAACGAGAGTAAGAGTAGCGAAGCTCGCGGAATGAGGAGACGTTATGTACCGTCAAATCTAATCTTCGATAGTCATTCGTTATCCGACATACTCGGGAGTACGAATGGCTTATGATATTTATATGACTGATGAAACATCGTTCGTGATGAGTACGATGTATATAGTGGACAAAATGATATGAAATACATCAGGCACTGTAGGTACTCACATATCGTAGGGCCGTCGCCTTTTTTAAATGTCCTCTTCATCAACTAGCAGTAAGGGATTGGTTCATTGCACCGTGAATTCGAGTCTTGCAGGACTCAGATGTGCCTCCGATCGTTGCTGTACTGTCACCAGGCTTTGAGAAACATTCCTTATATACCTCAGCGAATTTTCTATGAAAGTTTGTTGTAAAGCGAAATGTGCATTTTCTCTAATGAAGAAAGAAATTTGTATTCATTTTGATGGCGTCGGTCTCTCGAAGAATTCTGTGATGAGCTCCACTTTTGCCACCGTTCTTGTCTTTGTTCATCTACGTTTTTATGCTATGAGCCTAGAGTTTCTTATTTAAAGGGTACAGTATGTAGCCTTCAGTTTCCTTTGTCACTCAGTGGGCCTGTAGTACTCTCTTATACTCATCGGAAGGATGAAAAACGAGTCACCCGATGGTGACTTGAACTCACGTTCGTTCGACTACGAGTAATGGTGCTCTATCGGCCGGCAGTCCCCTACTTTCGCTAACGGCAGTTTGAACATGGCCCTGTTTACGCGATCATTCGCCTCAACGTTCTATTTTTCTTGGACTCAGGTTGTTGTTGTATGCATAGCTTCGTCGCCCCTGTCTTTTCCATATCACAGCAGACGCTGGCGTTATACTTCTGAGTTGTAGACGTTTCCGTTTAACGAGATCAGCATCTGTGTGTCGCGGAAGGTCGTAGCTTGCCGTCTTAGTTGTTCGGCAGTTTGCTGGTGTTGACTGAGTCGTCACGGTTGTTTGTTCGGACAGATAAGCCATGTTTCTGTGTTCTTGGCTTTCCATTGCTGGTACTAGCTTTCAGCTTCTTGTTGACAGCGTTTACTCCTGCTGTTTGTTTAATAAGCGGTAAATCATCGATTTTTTTAAAATATACAACAAATACAGCAGTAAATACACAAACAACAACACATTCAGAGAAATGACGAAATTAGAAACTCTACACTTGTATATCTGTAACATAATTTCTGGTAGCTGCTAGTTTGAAGTATTCCGTAGACCTCGGTGACCGACTGATTTCTTGGAGCGCAATTCAAATGACGTAAGCAAACTATCGGTCGTACTGCTATATGCAAGTCACCGTCGAATGGTGATCCTAAAAATTTGATTGATTTTTATGGACAGCTCACCCTTGAATACTGTGCAATTATTATAGCGTTTGAAGCATTGATTTTTTGGGGGAATACGGAGTTTCCTAGCATTCGAATCGTACTTGAACGATCTGTCTAACGGAAATGCAACGGGGAAGCGGTGTGGACATTAGATTCATTTCAAGAACTTATTCTCATTTCACGCCCCAAAGAACATCAAGTGGTCCAAAACGTCGTAATATAATTGACGGATATATATCGTTATAATAATATACTCTATCAATATGCTATTAATTCTCACTTGACCAGACGTAGGCACATTGCGCCCTCTCCTTTCGCCTAGTTGCCAGGAGCGGAGAGGTCATTTTACTGTCCCACGAAACCGTGGATTTTGAGATCCTTTTGTTTTATGCAATTCATGTCAGTTTTTTCGTTAGACCGACCTCATGTTCTTCGCAAAGAATGTTTCTGAAGTTCAGATTCCTTGCTTGCTACCGCATAATGGACTGGATGAAGCTAAATCTGGTCTTGCAGTGGTTATGCGCCTGTTAACATACTCTGCATGTGAACAAAATATTGTGATGTTTACAGGTAGTGTACTGTGCTAAATAATTATCATAAGCTGTATACGTATAGAACCAACCAAAAATACCCATGTATTCCGCGTTTACTAACAGAAATTCCTCCTTTCTTCTAATGATCAAGGGTTCTTTGAAGTAGGCCGCAATTTCGCATCCACACGCTGCAGAAGTTTTAATGTGACGGAGCTCTCTCGTCCTTAAAACTTATGTTAAGCCTGTTGAAAAATCAAAGGGAAGGTACATTTGGCGACATGCAAAACTTATTGACATTTATAAACGTTTTTCTTTACGTTAGTCGTTGTTGTCTGTCATCAATATTAAAATAAGCAAATTTACATCACCCCTTGAATACGTCTTATGCCTTTTTTCATCTCAGAAACATTTTATAGATTTGGATAGAAGCAGTCTTAATCGTACCTTATGAAGACGTATCGAATATGATTCGATACCTTAGAGATTCATTTTGTAATTATATGTATGCTGAAACAAGTACCAAGCATGTACGAATTGAAGTTCGATTGATTGTTGTCTGTGAAAACGCCAAAAGGAGTATAATGGCCTAAGTTGGAAAGGGGTTAGCTTGTGATTTTATGGCACTGTAATAAGTTTTAATTATGTTAATTATAAAATTGCGTCGTCGATTTCAGTCATACTGTGTTCATTTTGTGTGAGCATAATGAGCCAGCCAGCTAAGAATTACTTTTGTTTTATTTTATTTTTTTTTGTTTTATGACTAAACGAATAATTACATCAAAGTGAACTGCATTCTACGCAGTCCACTCTCTGTAGATAGAAGTAAACTTGATTCATTTGTCTGGCGAATCGGACTTTATTGAAAATACTGTATCTAATACCATGTAATGTGTATAGTATAGTAGCCTAGTTGAGGTTCCAACCCGTTGTCTTTGCCTCGCTTCACAGTGCATATGAAATTGAAACTGATTTGCGGTTCTGGTCAGTAACTGGTAAAACCACGGTTTTACTGGATTATTACTAAGCTTAGCCTAACAGCAAAGTTTCTGTTTTGTTTCCTCTGTATTTGAGCTTACACCGTGGTTTTGATATAGGCTGAAACTTAGGCGGTAATGTGGTAGAAACCATATATTACCAGTCTGGACTGAAAGCAAACTTCGTTTCGTCCTATGCCATACGGTGTGTGTGTGTTTGTGTGTGGGACGGGGTGTTCCTTCCGGTATGGACGGATTTCCCTTTCTTCAAACTGATACACAGAGAATCTTCAGATGCAGGAAAATAATTTTAATTTCAGTAACGATTGCAAACATTGAATTATCGACTGTATCTGCAACATTCGCAACTCTGAGTCATGCAGAAAAACTTCTGCCTGGTACAGTAGAATAAATATGAGCAAAATGAACCGTGTACTGATTCACTCGACGAGTGTGTGTGAGTCGAGTCATGAACTGAATCATAAAGCTGTGTAATCGTGTGCGCGTGCGCGCGATGAAGCACAGGCATAAATTCAAAAATATGAAATCGAAACATTGCCAGACGCGACTCAAGTTCTGCCACCACGTCATCCCTACAGGTCGTACAGATGTGATGAAACACCTCATGTATTTGTTTGATCACCGTTTGTGTAAAAATCAGCTTCTTACGCAAGTGATCTAATCGTTCTAGCGAGGGAGTTTGCAGACCGCCGTCGGATTTGTATACACCTTTCAATGATCGTTTCGTTATTTACGTTTTGCCGTCTGTCGATGAGGCATTCGTGCTGATTTTAATGTAAAATGGGAGGAAGCGAGGTCGGTTTTAAATCTTCAGTCCCTTCTGGGAAGCAGCCATGGTGGTTACGCTGCGTTTCCTTCAGTCTTACCCTAAGGTTCCAAGATGTAACCTAGGCGTATGTTTGCTGATCTCATGATCGTCTTATGGCACGGTTGTTAATGATTGCTTAGTTGATATTTTTCAACACTTGGTGACTTCTTCAGTCTATAAAAAAGAAGAAAAATCTAACTTAGATTTTATTCCGTACTACTGCTTGATAACGCTCGAGTAGTTTGACGTTGTACAAACAACACGATTTTGAAGGACGTTGCTCCGGTCATGCGTCATTACCTAATTTAAGAGGTTGATCCGAGAATTCTGTGGGCTAGAATTTTTTCCAGAAGTTTCGTGCGATGTGTTGCCAAGGTCACGTGGCGGATCCATTCAATTCCATGGGGCCCATCTGCGACATTTCGCTTAAAAAATAATTTATATACGGAAAGTGTTCACTACACAACTCGTTGATTTTTCATTCAGAAGCAAACAGCAGAGCATTTTAATGGAAAATGAATAATTAAGGACTAATCGTTACTTTATTAAGCGTATTAAATTAGTACCTGTCACTTCTTCGGATTCGTGCGGCGTACTGGCAGCGTCTTCTTGCTTCTGATAGCTTAGGGCATCATTTAAAGAGC
>UZAM01006785.1:15632-25678 GCA_900618415.1 Soboliphyme baturini
TTTGGTATTTAAATGTGCAATCGGATCCGGCAGGGAGTGTGCTAATTTTAAACGCGTAGCATCAAAGAACACGAAGCAAGATCAACCGACTAGGGTCGTAGGCAGCAAGAGAACAAAAACAAGTTGGTTCGCATCAGAGAAGACAACCAGTGCGCGCTAAGCACGTCCAATTAGCGCCTTCTGATAACTTCAGAGCGTAACGCCAGCGAACGCTTGATGATCGTCAAGCATAAGTGACGCCAAGGGCGGTGGCCTGTTTAAATGGTCTTCAAGCAGCTACTAGCAGGGGGACAATACAATACTTCGTTAAGTCTGGTCTTGAATGAGTCATGGATTATTTCACATGCAAATGATCGGAGATTGGCATGGCCAGTGGCACTTCAGTGGAATTGCAGTATACGTGCGAACAACGTGCTTCGAACAGATTGTAGAGTCATGCTAGCTTTTAAGCCTCTTAGCTTAATAAAAAGCTTTGCTACGCCTTTTTACCAGCATTTTTCATTAGCATGTTTTGTCAGGTCACATTAGACTTAACCTTGTTAATGGAAGATGAACAATTGTTTCGATTGTTGAGTTATTCATGCGCAGTGACGACATGCAGCGTGGAAACGACATCGGTTTCTCGTATATAGCGAAGAAAGGTTTCCCATGTTTTGGTTTGCGTTTTGTTTCCAGGGAAATTGTTTGAAGTGAAACTAAATCGAGTACACAGCATGCGACGTAACCTTGTTCTTCGCGCAGATCCACTGACGCTGCAATCCTTAGTCTCTCAGCAGAGATTTGTCGCTTAGACATTTCTGGCTTAAAGGAATGCAATTATGTCTCAACCACGACTTCTGGTACTTATTAGTCCACCGTTTCCAGGCTCATTGCAGACCTTCACATTCATCGCACATTCATCGTCTTCACGTCACTATGTTTTAATTGGGCTTTGCTCAGTCGGTGGAGGGTCCTACTCAGTACCGAGATGTCTCCGGTTCGAGCTCCGGTCGGGTCACTGGCCTTTATTACTTTTGAGGTTGATCGATTAGGACCTCTTTGTGGGAAGGAATCAGGAAATTCTTCATTACATGGTAGTTGTTCACTCTGCCTTTATACTAAGGCACTTCTGCGCCCCCAAAATTGACTTCTGTAAGGAAACGCCTCATAAAGTGTACGTAAGACCGACAGTTACATTCCCTGCTGTTGTACCGGTGCAGATACACCGAATCATAGTTTGCTGTGGCGTCGACGTCACACCTCGGTCATCGCCCAGTTTACGTCATCGTCATTCGAGTGTGCACAGTAGAAGGCCCGTTGTGCCATCGATTTATTACCTCTGGTGATGATGGCTTTAAACTGTTCATAATCGGTTGATATTCTTAGGCAGGTCCTTTAGTTCCTTCGTCCCATGGTCTGTCTCTGGGTTGCCATCATCACTGCGACGGCGGGTCAGTTTACCGGCAAACCCTTGTATTGAGGAAGTTAATATGGTAGGTAGGATTGCAGTTAGACTATATCTTTCTGCAGTTTAAATAATTTCTATTTTCTCCTGCACATGACTTTGAAATATTGTTAAATATTAGTGCGGTTTTTTAGTATTATCGCAGTCATTCTTGATCGGTTGAATCGTGCATTGTTTGTTTACCGTTTTTTATTGCTTGTTTAAATACCTTTTTCCAAGGACAGCAGATCTGTGAATGAATCCTATTTGTAATCTTTTTCAAGGACCCAGAATTGTAGGTGCTGCATTGTGGTTTTATGAGGAAAAATTTAACCTGTTGTGTAACTCGAACCTCAGCGTCCACCTTGCTTACTGCACTCGGAAATCACAGTATATTTGTACGCTAGAGTATGTCAGAGAAAACGTGACTCCAACGTGCGAACCTGTTTTTATGCTTATATGTTACAATATAAGAGTATCGGCTCCTAAAACTTCGTTGTGAAGTGATGAGCACGAGATAGTTCTAACTTGCAAAATGATGTGAGATGCATCCGGCTCTGCAAGTGCGCAAATACCATCTAGCTGTGGACTGCTTAAATGGCACCTATTGGCAAATAGAAGCCATACGGTGGTTCAATACTCCTTAAAATCTGACCTTGAACAAGTTATGCGTTATGAGTTATGCAGCAGTCAAGTGCAAGTAACATGCTGGGACGAATCACGAAGCGTGTGATCTCTTAGGTCTCAAAAGATAGGTCTTAAATCTCGTGTGATATCTTAGGTCTTACGCCTCCTGTGATCTCTTAGGTGGTGGCCCTAAAAAATTTTTATGTGTTCTGGAAAGCTGGGCTGACAACGTAATGGTGGTCAAAGGATGGCATGTCTCATTACGCTTACATACACATTCGCCTACGAATTATGTTTTGACATTTGTCCTTGACGAAAGGACTGGAAGCTTGGTTTGTATTTGTACCTGAAGAAGCATATTGAGCAGGGTTACTAGGCCGGACTTCTTGTTCCTGAATATGTAAGTTAGATGATCGTTGGTACGTTTTTGCGACCCAATCTGTTTTTCCCATCAATCCATCATACATTAAGTTTTTTCATCCCTGTCACTCAGAGTGTTGTTTTCCATACGCAAAGTAGATGAAACGAAGAAATGCAGTTCTTGACTCTTTCTTTCAGCAGTAATGCAAAAGGTGCCACCCCGCCTCAATATTCCTTAAGTTTTTAGTCATTGTGTCATTCTTGTGAACACCTCAAAAACTACGGATAGTATTGACCCAGTGTATAACGTTGCCTGCCTTCGATATTGATCTTTGCCCCTTCTTTAAGCTTCAGGTTAAGGACGCTCCAGTATACTCTGCAGAGTACTGTTCTTCTAGGAATACTCGAAACGGAGGTGACGCGAAGTAGCACGTCATCCCGTTTGCCATCGAACCGTTGTATCACTGGTACCTTCTTATTGAAATTGCCAGCGTACTGTCGTCAGTGGACGGTTGTTTGGGTTTCAGCCGAAACGTTAGCGAGTAGTTTATAATTAACTTGTTATGTGCAGAACTGTTTTGAATTCTTTCTTAATTGTTGTTTACTGGTTTGTGTTGAGCGTTAGCTGCGGAAATTTTTTCTACATTTTCATACTGATATTACGGGAAGATTTAAATCTGCGCTTTTTAGAGATTTTGCAGAAGTGCGCATTCCAAGCTAATTAGCTTCTCTGCTTGTTACGTAGTAAGGTTGCACCAGTGAGTTTAGAAATCTTATGTGGTTTAGTAAGTTGTGCTGATACTAATTTTACTTTCGTTATATTTAAACCTTGCAGTTCCTACCGTCATTTTTTAGCTGAGCCCCGCGATTCATATTAGAATGTTGTTTCGAATGTTGCTCTTAGCTTAAGACGCCGCTGCAAATTCAATATCATTTTTCTGCCACTTATAACAGTGTCGCGGAATTTCATCCTCTGTGGTGACTGTTTTGAGGCCAGTGTTTATCAGAGGTCAGCGAGTGGTTGTTCGGATCGTTTAACTATGTGTTACCTATTTTTATTTCAATATTTATCCTCATATATGTCCGAACGTTTGCAGCCGACTAACTGTCTGCATCAATGCTCTAATGCTTTCATGCTGTTTCCTCTTCTGGTTCATGTGCTCTCTGATAGCGAAATGTACGTAAAAGTTTTTCTGATAAGTACGGAGTTCCAGTGAGCAGTGAAGGAAGGCTTGGGGGAAGAAATGTTTCTGTTTCGGCTACGATTGAATCAACCTGATTGTTGGTGTTGTCTGTTCTGCAAGTGACACTGACTGTTTTAGATGATGAGGATGAACTTGATTTGCTCAAGGCCGTCAAAGCCAACCTGGATCCGAACGTGTATCAGGCGAAGGGCACGGAGAATATGCCGGCGTTCGGTTTTCGCCCAGGCGCGCAGGTCGTCGCGCCGTACCGCTTTCACATACCGAAGAAGATGTTCAGAGATTTCGCTATTTTGATGACCATCAAACCGGAAGAGGACACCGACGGATACCTTTTCGCGGTCGTCAACTCGTTCGACACCGTCGTCGAGCTGGGCGTTCTTTTAGAGGGCGTCAACGACCGCAAGGTGAACATTTCGCTGGTGTACAGTGACCACAAAAAGGACAAGGAGTCGCGAGCCGTCGCCTCTTTTCTCATTCCTCGCGTCACCGGCAAATGGTCGCAGCTGGCGTTCCGGGTCGAGGGTAATGAGGTGACGCTGTTCCTGAACTGCCAGAAGTTCGGCACGCAAAGTGTGCAGCGCAAGCCGAAGCAACTGCACTTCGACGACGCGTCCAAGTTGTACATTGCGCAGGCGGGTGCTATCATAAATAGGAACTTCGTGGTGAGTTTCGCTTAACGCCTTCTGTCGTCTTCCTTCCAGAAACGTGTCGTTCGCCGAGGCTACTCCGTCGGACGCTGGCCTGGCTCTTCGCGTCACGCAAGCCGATCGAGTCTATATGTGCCTGTTGACGTTTATGTCGATGCTTCGACAGGCGACGCAGCTTTTCATGTTTCATTTTTCGCACCCATAGTCGAAGAGGCGTTTTTTTCCGCTACAGTGACAGCTGCCGATAATCTTTCATGCCTTCATCGCTGATCTGTTTCGTTGAGCCGATCGGATGTCATGATATATGATATTCGGTGCAGTCGACCACTTTGACTGCCTTCTCCTTTTTACTCGATTGATCTGTTACCACAGTAGGCGAGGCGCTACCATCACCTTCATGTTTTTGTTACCACCTCCCATTAACCGCTGTGCGTACCATCCACACCCTCCTCGCACTCCAGCCACTGGAGTCCGGCCGGTTCCTCCTGGACTCATGCTGACCGACTTCCTCCGCATCGCCTTCGCCGTAATGCGTACGGTTTTAGTAGTCTTCAGAAACAGCTGTTTTCGAACAATTATTAAGTAGGCTTTAGTGTTTTTAAAGAAACGAGCAATGATTATGCGTTCAAGGCTTATCTGCGCTTATGTTTGATACTTCGCCTCACTGGTGCTTATCAACTTCAGACGGATACTCGAGTTGTGATGATCGGCTGTCGTCGTTTGTCTGTGACGAACTCACGTTGCCGACAGACACCCTTCGCCCTGCGGTCTCACGGTAGTCGGGCGTCGGACTCCAAGCGTGTTTGCCGCCGTCTCCTCTGACGCAAGCTTTCCGAAAAATTAAATTCCATACTTCGTGACCTCTGAAATTTTGTTCAGCCGCGCGAGATACTTCGTTCCTAACTGCGTTCATTCTTTCGCACTTGATGAATAGCTGCGCAGGGCACTGTCAGAGAAGGGACTTTTTGTAACAGTTGGGCAAGTTCGGCCCTGCTGACGACGTTCAAAGAATTTCCTCTTCCTTTTTGTTCTTCAACCGCCATAGCTAGAACTACCAGTCACCTCCTCACTCAATTTTCTCCGCATCAGCGCATTCCTGGTTGCGGTAGAACGCCGCCTGAAAAACCAATTCCGCGTTCGTCAAAGCATTTTCTTTCATTTTCCGCGGCCAGTTCCTCACCTTGGAGTACTTTTCCTTCTCCGCCATAGCAACACGAAAGTTAGAAAGTAGCCGGCGATGTGATGCTTTCAGTTCCATTACAGTCGATGTAGGAAGTCGCGATGCGGCAAACCATTTGTCTATTGTGAATTGCAAATGTACCGATTCCTCTCTAGTGCACATCTGAAAACCTGCCTTGGTCCTCACGAGAAAGTAACAGCTGCAGAGGATCACAGGGTTGCGTAATGGCGAAAGACGGCTCCTTATATTAAATAAACAGCTAATATGGAGGTGATGAGAAGGGGTCAGAGAGGCTAAAGGTTATAAATAGACTGAAATAGTCAACTGAGGTATGACTGAGTTAAGTGCCTGCTCAGAGAAACTGAGTTGAAAAACAGTTGCACATACGAGTAAACTAGTGATGCTTTATCATGAAAACGATGCCATGGAGAATAAGAGCCGCTGCCACTGATTCTGAAACGTCTTCTGTAGTCACAAGATTAGTAGCAGACTTGAAATCTTGTTGTTGCATAAAACGGCGGTTTAGTTCTATTTTTATTTTTAACCTAGTACTGCCGCCTCCTGCTGAATAGCGTCAGATTATCAAAATGTATCTTAGGGCATATTGGACATCATTGTTTAAAACTTCCCCATAGTTTGTATTTCAGTAAGATTTTCTTTACGTACATTACTGTGTACTATGAATATTTAGCTAGTTGAAATGGCAAAAACATGTTTTGTTCATTTGTTGAATTTAGTCCCTTTGATTTCCCGTTTTCAAAGTAGAAGGTCTAGACGAACACCGGGGGCACAAGGATGACCACAGCAAATTAAAGTAATGATGAAAATAGTGTTGGTCAACTGTTTGGGATTGACCTTGAAACTGCGATTACCGTAGATTTTGCAGAGAACAAGTCGTACGGTAATGACGCTGTGAAACCATGTTCTCTATTCATGCTTTCTATTTCTTGAAACGAAGACGAAAATGAACATCGACAAATGACGGAAGTCTATTTGAACTGTCTCTCTTTAGAAACCGAGCCTTCCTGTTTGTAAGCTACTATCTAGAGAGGTAATCTATCCATACTAACAGACTGAAATCAGTTTGCAATTCAGTCGGCACCCGCATGAACTGAAACTGGTTTGTTGTTCGTTCAAGCCTATAATACCACGGTTTTACTGAATCGGCGCTAAACCTATCTCTATACCTAAACATCCGCACTGTCCCCTGCCGATTTAAGTTTATATCATCACAGGTTCGGCTGAGGCATAGGTGGTAATGTGACTGAAGCTATATATTTTCGGTGTGGACGGAACAGCGAATTGTCGGTCTGATCAGGACATGCATTCATTGAAGAACATTACGTTTTTGACGCCATAATTGGTCCGATGCTATTCGAGAACAGCACGTTTTGAAAATGAAGGAAATCGAAGTCTATGGCGAAGTCTTGGCGAGTTGTATTCGATCATCAGTGAATCAACTTAGACTGACGATGATCGGTTAGGCCAAAATTTTGCACGACTCGTCTAAAAATGGAATTCAGGTGGATAAACCGGAAAGGAGGAATGAAACTGAGCAAACGGCGGCTCAGTAATGTGAAGTTCGCTTACAACATTGCTTGGCGTCGGTAGAGAGTACGACCGAACTTGAAATGGTCGGGAATGCTAGAACTAGGAAATGCTCGGGAACTTGGCGAAGAAAGCTTCACGGTCGGATTAAAATGCAGTTAATTATAAATACAGTAATGCAGTCATATAGATTGCAGGAGACATATAACGTTTAGTGGAAAAGGTAAAGAAGGAATGGAACGTTACGTTTGTTTGAATCATGTTCAGAAGGACGAACCGAAATCTTGCGCAACGAAAAGTAAGCTTGCGGACGCTTTACTTCACCAAGAATACCTTACTTGGAAAGATTGTCATATCAACACGAGTCTGCTTTTTCGACACAGGCGTATTGTTTGGTACGGCTGTTTAGCGTGACCGCTGACGAAAGAAGAGGAACGTCACTTGTCTGTTATCGAAACGGTCGTGGAACGAATGGGGGAACGTAAGTCCGGGCCATGTCCCCTATGGAGATATCAGACAGAAAGTCAAGGTGAAAGATATCGTGGAAAACAATATGGGGGAAAATGCGATTGGCTGGACACGTGGCTCGCTTTGCTGACGACTTAATGGACAGTTGCTGTCGTCAGGATTGCGAAAAGCCGCTGGTCGCCCTGCGTAAAGATGGGACACTTTAATCTCTGACTTGCAAGGGCCACTATGGCAAAGAAAGGAGGCACGATCAGCAGAAGAACGAAGGAGGTTGTGGGATCAGCGCGATTTTTCTGACTGCTGAATGCTGATCAACAGAAGAAATGTTAAGATGGGGATTACTGATAGGAAGCCCAAACGAGAATGATCGAAAAGTTCTTGTTCGCGCTGGATGATGCGTTTCCTTGCCGATGTCGGCAAAATTATAATCGTGCCGATAATCGCTGACGAAACGCGTCGACTGTAAGGAATACCTGGCCATCTTTTCTCCTCAGCGTATTTTAACCTTACTTTGTAATACTTTGAAATGTCTGGAATACGGATCTTAGGCGTTCGGTAGTTGCGGTCGCTCCATTTGGACGTGCGGACCACCAGCGTGTAAAATTAGATTTAAATGAGAGTGTTCCAGTTGTTTCAGATTTGCCTTCCTCTCCTAAGAAATGCATGCATTTCGTGAAAACAGGCTCTCGAAAGCTTATCTGTACAACAGGAAACTATGTAATTAATCGGTTGCATCATTTGGATTTGCATTTCATTGGCTTCCCTGAACTGGTTATGGTATCCGAACCTCTTAATTGTCCTTTCCTATGTGATGGCATATCCTAGTAATCTTTCGGTTGTTCTTTTCGTCGTATCTGTTCGCTGAATACCACGTTTCTTACCCCTGTCTTATAACGCATGTTGACACATCTTTTCAACGCTTTGGCAACATTGTCGAAAATTTTCATTGCGCCTTCGACGGTATATATAAGCAGCCTTCCCTCATAGTCCTATTATCACTGACATGTTCAGAGGTTCTGCCTTTGGTCCAGTTTGCCTTAGAGTCGTAACATCAGTCTTTTGCACTCCCATTATTTCGTTATTCGATCATTGCAGATACTCGTTGCCAGGCATGCATTTTATACACAACATCTTTAGTTTATTATTTCATACCGACTCAACGTGTCAGTCTCTCATCATAAATCTCGATCTCTTCTTCGAGTTTTGTCGCTTTAGATGACGTTTTCAGCTACGCTGAAATTCCTACTTTGGTCGTATCTCGGCGCTTACCGGACGTCGATGGAAAGATGCATTCCGAGAAAGGAATCTTTTTCATTGGCTAGCGGTGCTGCTGGTGCACCCAAGGACGTAAACAGTGCTTAGTCAGACCCAGCGCTAGATCAGGACGTAGCAAGGCATTTCTGCATACATAATGAATAACATGCAGTATGTAGTTCTGATTATGTCAAAATTTAAGGAGCATATTTCTGAAGTTATAGAGCAGGTTCAGGAGCTTCATCGGAGTAGTAATCGTTGTTTCGTCCATGGGTACGGTCGGCCAGTACGAAACACCACCTTATCACCCCAGTACGGTGAACTGTTGACGCTGTTATTGAAATACTAGCTTGGTGTCTGTGCGGAAGCGAATGGTCATCTACCTTTCTGCAAAGGGCCGAATTACACAGTGATGAAAACTATGATTGTTGTTCCCCGAAGAAATCACCGATTTACTACAATGGAGGTAAACTTAGTAACCATCAATCAAAACCGAACAGTTATTGCACTCCGAAAGGGTCTAAAGCCAACATTTTTGTGTTTCTCAGTCTGTCAGAATCACAAGGTCCCCGGGTAAATTTCATTATTAAATGAATAGTTTATTTCATAAGTGATTCCAGGTCGTTTTGTGTGTAGACAGCTATCCGCGTACGATCGACATTCTCAGTCGGACTGTTTCATTTCAAAAGCTGTGGCGTCGTCGGCTACTTCAGTTACCCGCGACATGTTGGTCAGCACATACTGCGCATTCCTGCGTATTGTATGCTGGACGTTTGTCACTACCTGCACAATGACTGACTTTGCATACCAAAAGGCGTTTGTGCCGTCTGAGAATATCCTGAAAGAATCGGTTCGACACCGTTTCAGGAGTCGTCCATGGCTAATGAAAGAACAGCTCGAACAGAGTCTCACGCCATGTGTGGCCAACCGACGGTTAATCGGAATTTCCTTTCGTTCGCCATTATTGACTCATGATACCACCTCGCGGACTCACATTCTAGGCATTTTTTCGGTCGACATTTAGCGAATGCGCCACGGTCAGCAGCCGTGCGTGCGCATCGCCCTACCACAGATGCGGCTAAAATAAGCAGCCCCGTAACTAGCTAATTTCCATTACATTGTTAACTCAGCGATTGCGGAGTCTGTTATGCATAGATGACTACTAAGCTGTCTCGTAATATCAGACTATCGACTTTCATAATTTATTTTTCCTCTCTTCTGGGCCGCTGCAGTTAAAAGCGGTAAAGACGCTTGATATCCGTCAGTCTACTAGGCTTTCGACGACATGCATCGCTTTAGGCGTTCCTCTCATCGTGCTTCATTTTCGCGCTGTC
>UZAM01006789.1:3580-15203 GCA_900618415.1 Soboliphyme baturini
TCGAGAACGAGGATTTCTCGTTTACCTGAAGTTCGTTCATCAGACTGAATATCAACCTCTCAGTACACACTTTGGCCAAGTACGTGACGATCCTTTTAGCCTAAAATTGCCCTCGATGGAATTACTCAAAATTTGGCCCAAACATGGTCTGGACGGTTAACACAGAATCAATAATTATCAACAATAATAATTAGCAGCTAACGAACACTGTAGTCAGTAAATGTTAGTTATGTTGGTCGACAATTATGCAGAACAAATTAGTTCACTGTGTAGCAACTGAACAAGGCGGGAAACGAACACGGGTCGATCAGGAGCCATTTTCTGCAGTGATAATACTGAGGCAAAAGAAACTGACGGAGGCACTTCTTAAATAGTACTAGGCTCTGGTCGATGTGATACAGGATCCAAAAACGAGTAAAACAATATCACACTTTTGAATTACATTTAAAACAGTTAAAACACACGTATAAGTAAGCGGAAAGTTATGAAAAGCTAAGACAACCGTTTGTATTAATCGACTAAGCATCGAATTAAAAAGAACTTAAAGTCTTCTTGATGCTTTGTAAAGGCTGGCTCGACTTAACAGATTCGTTGGATGCCTTAATGGGTTACGAGACCCTTTTCGATTCTTGTCACGATTCGCAAATTGCTCCATGCAATGCGCAATGTCCTATATGACTGTAAGCCTATTTCTGTCAGGTTTGACCTGCAGTTTGTCGAATAATGCGGCACAGCAACGTCACATTCAATTCGTCTCTGATCCTATCCAACCATGAAATTTTTGACATACTTCTCTGAATTTTTCAGGATGGATTCGATACTCTATGAACCAGGATGTTAATCAGTTGCTTGACGTTGCTTCGTAGTGCATGGACGAACAGCGAGAGTTTTAGTTCATTATTTCGTCAGAGGGTAAGCAGACACTGGTGCGTGTTCGATGAACTACATTTGTGCTTATTCTAACGTTTCCTTGCAACTGAGCATCGGTATCTTGCTAATTAGTCCGTAGCCTAGTACTGTTCGCCAACAAGAGCGTTCAAATACGTCTAGCGCATTAGTTTCCTCCTTGGTAACGATCCATGTCGCTGCGACCTACATCATTACGGGTCGAATGGCAGTCAGGTATACACTTTCACAAACTTACTGACAGCAGTTCTAAGTAGATTTTGCAGCAGCATACTACATGCATTTAGAGCCAGCGTGATTCTCTGCTGAACATCTGCTGCACAGTTTTCATCGCTGGTGATAATCAGCCCAAGGTAGCACAATGTCATGGTATACTGTCCACCTTCCTACATCTTTATACGATGTTAATATCTCCCTGAGCATACAGCGAAGCAAGGACTTTGCATTTCTCTGGCTACAACCTCAGCCCATATATGGCGATGACCGATTCTATGGCCATCAGTTAGTTCTGAATCCAGCCTTCGTTGCAATCACCGCAGTGGGACAGCTTAATTTGGATTTAAACTTAATGGCCTCTATAACAATGGTATTGGTGCAGAAATTGAACAGCATCGTTTAGGTCGCCGATCGTGCCTTGACGTACTTCGCTGTTTGAGACAGCTAAACATATTCGAAACACCGCCGTTTCTCCGGTGTAGATGTTTTCAATATGCTAAAAACCATTCCCAGCATACTATCAAATCTTAGCAGCTGCTACAGTGTTCAGTAATCTGGAGAATCAAAAGCTGTCCAAAAATCGACGAACCTAGTGAACAGCGATTTGCGGTATCGATTGTGTGCGATTGGTTGATAGTTATGCATAGATGCAGATCAACAATAGTGATGACTTTTCGTTACCAGGGATAAATGCATCGCAGTGTCAACAAGAAGTGAAATTTATCCCTTCATTCATTTTTTCACACAAGAAAACTTACAAAGATCAGTTATTTTTTACCATGGTAACCGTTTGTCATATTTCATTGTTTATGCTGTTTGATTTTTTAATTTTTGAAAAACTAGTGCGCTCCTGCGATGCCAACTGAGCACCATAGCACCTGAAACTTCACGGGAATATAACAATATATATCAGGCGATCATAGCCGGTTGGTTCTAGCTACTGCAATCGAAAGACAATTATTGAGAATCGCGATTTGGCTTATTTAACTTTTGATATTGAGTACCACAAGAATGGAAGGAAACAAGAGACAACCTGCTTATGATTATCTAGCTGCATACATTAATTACCAAAATTGCCTGGCGAATTCGAGAGAAATATCGATATGTATGCCGGCTTGTGACACTGAAACGTCTCGACCTGCGCAAACTACCCTCTGTCATCCTAAGGGGTCTATCACAAGAGTAGAAAAGCCTCGGCTCAGTTAAGTCTAATTTTCATTCTTAGAAGGTATTAAATGGAACCTTCAAATCTGCGTAGATATTGCAGGCAAAAATAAAGCAATACTTACTGGTGGTACAGAAACCGGATCAATATCGTACAATGAGTTTCAATAAGGAAGGGTTTTACAAATAATGCTTCCCTTCAATAATAAGTAAATAATTCCTCAAAATCCAAGAATCATAGTGTGTGGAAGTGCCAAATCGCCATTAAATCTCTTAAAGACCATTTATTAGAATGTTACAACTCCACAGTACTTGAGTCTTACAATCATCAATGCATATAATTTTACTTGGTACAGCAATATTTTGCTTTTCACTAAAAAATTCCAGGAGCCGGTCCCCTTTCGGAAAACGTTCAACACATTGGCTAGTATGCCAGATCATGTCAATAATCGAACAATTTCTCTAAATCGGATTACACAGTGTGTGGCTTCGGTCTTTTACCTCAGATACATAGTTGGCCAATGCAGTCAGCATTTACATCTTAGTAGTGCTATATGCATACCGCATCATTTTACTGGAAGTAGTAATAGCTTTGTAGCAAAAGTTAATTCACAGTTAGCACATAAATAAATGCATTTAATATAGATCAGTAAAATATTTATGTAGAAATACTGCATGATATAAAAAACAATGGAATAATGCATAATTTCGAAAACATTTACTAACGTTATGCCATATGGAAGATTAAGGATGGGACGATCGATGGCATATGGACGATTCTCTGTTTAATGATAAAAGCAGTAAATCGCTTTTTCCATAAAGGCGCCAACGTTTCGATCGACCGCATGTATGTCTCATCACGATAAAATATCAATGATAACAAAAAATTAGAAGTGCAGTCGGTTGGAAGTAAAAGCTGTACAATGAAGATACTATCAGAGAATGAAAGAGGAATCACCTACGCATTTAATCCGCATCTAAACCGGGTGATCATTTTACTGCAAACTCAACGCTACTCTCGTTCATAAACAAAGCCTAGCTTTGACCGGAATGCAGTCATTAGAATGTCACTAACATTACAGTTGTTTAAAATCGTAGATGCAATCTCATTTGAATACTAAAAAGAATTTCATTGTCATGGAGAAATTACCGTTGGTAAAAGAAGGTCTGGCGAAAGCATCGACATGATGAATAAATAGCGTAGGATCACGGCAAGGTTTTCCTGCCAGCTGACAACCAGAGCCAACCACAGGGATTCTACCAAATTGCAGTTTTCTTTTTCAATCTATAACATGAACAGAACTCGTTACGCTAAGAAAAGCAATTCCAATTAAATCAAAATGAATACAGCAAATTGTCTTAGAAAGACTATTGCAAACAACAACTGTAACTCCCCCGATGCCCGTATGAGGAAGGGAGAAGATTAGAGACTGTGGCGAGGTTTCTGAAATACTTAGTCATTTGGCCCTCATAATATTGCAGACATAGAACGTTATATGGGCTCGGTGGTCGCGCGAGTTACAAAAGACAGCGCAGGCAGATGGGGCATTGAGGAAGGCAGCGAAAAGTCAGCAATAAGAAACTGGTCAACGACTTTTGGCAGGCAAGGGCATAGCGGCACGACAGCGGCTACCCGTTATGAACGGATGAACAGCAGACAACCCAACGACATTACAACACATCAGATAATGCGACACGGGAAGGATAATGAGAGATAATGAGAGTGGGAGCCTACAATTGGAAATTGGAACATATCAACACTCGGAGGGAAAGAGCACGAGCTAGTTGATGAGGTCGCAAGGAACAAATTCGACACAGTTGGACTCTCGTCAACGAAGCGCCAAGACCCAGGAAGTCTGAACTTCCGCACATGGAAGTTATTCTACTCACAACGAGCGCTCAGGATGGTGTTGCTGATCTGGTGCAACCAAACAGTTGAGAGAACCAATCAATGGAAGGCAGTGAGAAGAAGAGTGGCAATCATCCGATGAAGACTACAACAGGTTAAAGGTTTGACCTTGTAACAGGTCTATGCGCTCAATTTGGAGGGAGAACATGATTCCTTTCATGAGGAAGTGGAATGTGCTCTGCACGAAGTGTCAACTGCGGATTTCTTCATTCTAATGGGTGATTTCAATGCACAGGTCAGAGCAGACATTGAAAAGTGAAAAAGCGTGATAATAATGGACAACGCTAGTGACGTCAACAATAACAGCATGAAGTGGCTGCGGTTTTGTGCTAACAACCGATTGTCTATAATGAACACCTTCTAGCATCGAAGCGCGCACCAATGTACCTAGATGTGCACAGAAGTTGCAGATCGATTTGATAATCGTGCCGTTTGACTTACGACGCTCTGTAATGGATGTTCGCTTTAAGAGAGACACAGAGCTGTCAACCGATCAACACCTTGTTGTTGGCAGGCTTCGCTGTAAGAAGTGGGGCACCATGCGATGATCTGGTGGCAGAATCAACCAGAGATTAAATGAGAAACATTATCTTACGCGGATACGAGGGTGAAACTTGCAAACAACACCGCATGTCGGTCTGAACAAATCCCGATGATGACCGCTGATGTATAAACCGAATGGAAAGTCAATAAGAGCGGCTAACTCGAGACTGTAGCTGAAAGCTGCCATTATAAACGGGTTGGTCTAGCGCAGAGAGGTCAAAAACAAATTTCCCGGTGGACACAAGAGGTTCAACTGGCTGTCACAGAGAAGAAGACTGAATTCAAGAGATGGCTTGGAAGCAAAGAGCCTTTACCTTGCATCCGGTATAGTAGCGCGAGACAGCAGTGAAAGCAGTGGGGAAAGCAAAAGCAGATTCTGGAAAAACAAATTTGGTCAGGCGTTTCAATCAAATTTCAAGACGGCAGACAAGGTATTCTGGCAGACCCTCCGCTGCCTCAAGTTGAAAAGAAGGGCAGTTTAATTCCTGAAGGACAAGTCTAGACACCTTCAAACCGAGGATGAGGACAATCGATGAAAAAAGTGCTTTCAGGAATGTCTGAACCCCGAGCAACTGCAGGAATCATAACTTGAAGAGCAGCAAGGATCAGATATCAGCATCTCGGTAGATGAAACCGCATAAGCTTGAAATGTCGAAAGACTGTTGGAATTGATGAAATTCGCCTGACATGCTTAAAGGATTTGGCGAACAGAGCATGTGGTAATCTACAACTCTGTCAAACTCCAATGGGTACTGGTAAGACATCAGCGGACTTGAGAACGAGGACTGTAGTACCGGTGCTCAAGAATGGAAGGTACAGGGAGTGCTGCAATTATCGAGGCACTACCTTATTGATTCTAGCGGATAGTCCACGCAAACATGCTAGAATGGATGTGTCGCGAAATATTTGGCCCCAAAACAAAATAAGTACTGCGTGGCTTCCTGGACGGCTGAAGTACGTCTAAGCAGGTATTCATCTTGTGCCAGATTGATGAGAAATCATGAGAGTTCGCTCATCCAGTTTATGTGCTCTGTGGTCCCAGAGAAGCCTACAACCAGATCGTATGGAAAAATCTATGAGCGTGCTTACAAACATATGGGATCGATGACCGGTAGCTACCGGTCATCCAATCACTATATGCTAAAGCAGGTACTGTCTGAGTAAATTGCATTAAGTCGAGACCCTTCCCCATCAGAATGGGACTGCGCTACAGCTGCGTCATGCCCCCCCCGCCCCTCACTAATGTTTGCTTTGTACATGGATGGATGTAACAGTCAGGCGGACTCAAGGTGATGAATGTACCAATGTAAGAAATGTCAAGACTAGAAAGTTGTTGTTTGCAGACGATACTGTGTTGTTGGCATCTTCTGAAACTAATCTCCGCGCTCTCTGAAAAATTTCGGCACTGAATAAGACGTTGCCGGCATGTGTGATATCGTATCTAAAACAAAAAGCCTAGTGCCCTCTCGTTTCTCTGCCCGTTGCTCTCGTCAGATAGACGGAAAAACGTTTACTGGTGATAAAAAATGAAAGAGACTGATCGATGGACTGAAACGGCCAGTGGATTTCTGCCTGTACTAAGCTGTATCTGAAGACTAAGCGCTCGGTGTTCACGTCGATCTTCATCCTTATGCTAAACTACGATGATTAAGTCGTAGACCATGACTGAAAAACAAACTCTGATTTCGTATATCGTGAAAGACTCCGATCTCGTGCACAGACGGCTAAAATGGGTTTTCTGAGACTAGTCGCTGGCCTAATCCGTCTCTATATGGCCCATAGTACAGAAATCCTTAGTGTACAGCCGCGGCTTCTTCAGACTGAGAAGTCACAGCTTCGATGGTTTGGGCGCATGTTGCGAAAGCTTCCAGAATAGAGGGCGAAGCAATTACTATTTGCCCAGCTGATAAGCAGAAGGCCAGGGAGCGGTCAAAATTAATCTGGTGCAAGTGGATGGAAGGAATCTGCTCTAGACTACGGTTGTCTACTGCCGAAGCTCAGACTTTGGCACAGGAAATGAAACGTCCGAGCATTGCCTGACGTGTCTGCATCAGCGACCCAAAAGGAGAAACGGTCATGGAAAGTGAAATGAAGACAATGGTCAACATTAAATATGAGTTTTCTATTTCTCATATTCTGTTGTAAAT
This sequence comes from Soboliphyme baturini, assembly GCA_900618415.1. NCBI lineage: Eukaryota > Metazoa > Nematoda > Enoplea > Dioctophymatida > Soboliphymatidae > Soboliphyme > Soboliphyme baturini. The sequence continues at coordinate 10,466 of UZAM01006789.1, forward strand.
TAAATTCTGGCCAATTACCGAGTTTCATCACCAGCACCTTACCTTAGCAGTTATGTACATCAAGTTGTTGATCACCAGTTCGGTGGCCTGCGTGCTGCCCCAACCTGAGCCTTTCAAAGGACGACGACTGGCGAGTTGTGTTTCGGACTTGCGCAACGACAGTGACGCGGCATAATTGATGTCCGCTGGCTCGATGTTCAGGTCGACCAACTCCACGTTATACAGCCATGGAATTACGTACGACAGCATGGCGTCCCTGATAGCAGGGCGGGCACCTTGTAGGCGGTGAAACACTTCTGAAACAATGATCCTAGTAGCGAAAACTTAACTTAAAAAGATTAACCTGAAATGATAGCGATGGTCAGCTCTGGATGCAACTCAGATAGGCGGGTCGAAATGTGCAACTGAGACTTGGCTAGGTATAGATCAGACGAAGGTTGATCGACTGCCGTAGTATATTCTTCCTTGTCCATTTCAGGGGTCGCCGCCACTGATAAACCGGCGGTAGCATTATCACCGCCGCATACGTTAAAACTCTTGTCGAAGAAACGCTTGTGCAAGATGTGCAATAGGCGAATCGCCAAATCGCGAAACTCGACCACCGAGTAGCCAGCGTAAATCAGGCAAATATTAAGTACTGCGATGAAGTCGCATGGATATTCCCTAATCAACAAACCAGTTCATTAACGCGCCTGCGCATCAACTATAAATCGCGCACAAACCGTGATGAGATAACGAATGCCAGAGCACGGAAACATTTGTCGGCCACCACTGATGTAGCGCTAATGCAACTGTCGATCGCCCAGTCCAGTAAACTCGTGCAGTCTGAATTGTACTCAAGAAGGAGCACCAGTGTTTCCTCGCTCACTAAGCTGATCTGAAACAATTCCATGTATTACCAAAAAGGTTACCGTTATAAAATAGTGAGACAGCGGGAAACCTCAAACTCTGATCGTTAAGTAACCAGTTGTTACAAAACGTTTACGCGAGAAATGTGTATGATTCCACTAAAAGCATGATTGATTAACTGGCTAAAACACACCCAACGACATGGATACGTGAATTCATGTAACCATACAACAGACATCGTAATCTACATTATTAATGCCACACTGTTAAAGTTGTTTATACAAATTAGCAATGAAATGCCCCAAAAATGGGGCCGCGTTTGATACCTGCTCGTTGTGAGACTTCAGCAATGCGTCCATCCATCCGTAAATGTAACCGTTTTCATCACTGATCGCATTGGCATCGAACACGTTGCCACATGTCAAAACGGCGCACATCGCCGTAACCGCGAAGTACTCTTCACTGTTAAGCAAATCTTTATCCCGCGGTTGTCTAAAATAATAGATATCCTTCTAGCTTGAAACGTTGTACATAGCATACAAAAGTAAGAAAAGCTGAAAACCTAACATATGATCCACATACGTTATAAACGTGAATGGAAAATCATAAACTCATTTTAAAAAGTATAAAGGAAGAACATACAAATACATACCTTCTGTCCAAAACCAGACCGAGACGACCACTCCATGAAGCGAAAAGGTAAAAGAGATTTTTTCGAAGCTCTCGGCTTATCAGATCACTGCGCTTCTCCACTGTAGCCATAAAAGTAAAGTTTATAGGCATTAACCACCGAAAACATTATTTTGATCAGAATACAAGGCAGGCTCTTGATGAATAAGGTTATCAACCTTGCGAAATGAATTCGAAGTGCGTGGGTTTGCTGAGAATCGCGATCCGCGTCTGATTCAAGGAACAGTCGACAGCTACCGATGAACTCTTGGAAGAACGGTTTCAAACAGCCAGAACTGCCGTCGTAGAACGTGCTGCAACAAACGCAGGTTCATAGTCTTGTGTCAAACTGCAGGGCAGGAGTAGCTTCACGCATATACTTACCTATTCAAGGCAGTGCCCCTGAAGACGGCGAACTCAAAAACACGGATCAACTGCAGTCGAAGAAGGTCGCGACGCTTGCGCCTCCGGATGTTTTCCTGCTTGCGTTCACAAGCTTCTCGGATATACGGACCAAGTTCATCGATAAGATTTCTGAAATTGAACATCTGAAAGCTTTGCAAAGTTAAAAGTGATTTTGTGACAACACATACGCGTAAGAACCGTGGCAATCTTAAGGTTCATTTAGACATCTTAGCCTGAATCACGTGACTCTTCTTTAGAAGCTAATCTTACTTTAATATCGTGAGACAGGCTCCCAAACTGGCAAGACGACGATATTGTGAGCATATAACGAAAAACGCAACAATAACAAAACCTTCAAGAAAATCAGCGGTTGAGATTTCAGATCCGGTGCTATTAAACTTCACAATCAGCATTCATTCGCTCGACGCTGAATAATTAACAATATGTGTAACAGCTCTTACGTGCATGCGTTTCGAGATACTAAGATCAAGAGAACAGTTGTTAATTAAGGAAAAAATGCTGAATGATTTTGCACATCAACAGAGTCGACTCTAGAGCAAATCAAACTTGGTTTAGTTATTCCGCTTGGATGGAGAAACTTAATTAATTGGTAAAGTATCGTGATTCTGGATGGGAGAGCTACGTAAAGAGTGCAAGTGTGGACGAATTAGACTTGAGTACGCGTAATCACTTATTTCATTTATCAGTTGTTCTCTCGTTGACATGCTGAAGGTGAACTTGAACCAAACGCTAAGAATTTCGTATGGGGCAGCCGAGATTTTTTTAAGATCATTTTTGTAACTCGGCCGACTAGGCAAAAATGTTAGTTTTCACCTTGTTTCAAAATGAACAGCATTCAAATGTTAAAAACGGACTTTTCTTGTTAGATGCTGTTATCATGATGTGTAATAAAACGCAGTGTCCTTTTGTAAACATACTAATCAAAAGTCATCATTTTATCCATTTTATAAGAAATGCGACATTCCTTTTAAGCTTATTAAGGTTATTCACTACGAATCACTCGTCGTTCTAACGAAAAACTGCAAACCACTGATAACGACAATCGGTCGCTGGGGGTAACGGTTATCAACACTTACTCAAACGCGTTGGAGTTGACGCTTCCCAAACCGACTATCATCGAATCTCTGATATCCTTCAGATCAGATCGTATGAACGGTAGAACAAGGCGAAAGAGATTCGACACTGAAACGCTGTTCACGTGCGGAATGCGAACCTCTACTGTTTTACCAGTGTCGTTGGAATCGCTAAAAAATATGTAAACATTTTCAAGTACAACCACTCACCTCGTCGTTGGATGCTTACCTCTGAAGCATCATTGGAGAGATGTTGCGCAGCAGTACGGCGGTTCCTTGTTGAGGCAGCGGCGCGAGGGCGAACGCAAAAACGATATACTTTTGCCACAGCCCCAAGTAATTGGAATAAGTCAACGTTTCACCACAATTCATCGCGAATGACTTGCTCTTACTGGTGCGCAACAGCGAGCCGCGCGTATCGTTTTGAGGATTGCTAAAACTCGATGTGCATAGGTAATGTATACACGCATTCTCGCTTTGGGCTTAATACATTTGCTTCGTTTGCACAATAACAATTACCAATATTCTTGTCCTAAAGAAAATAATTTCTTGCGAAGTTCATGCTGATTAAATGTACAAGGATGTGGTGATAGATCCAATTCTACAGTTGCAGCCTACCAGGCCATCTTACTTTTGGTAAGAACTACTGACCTTTGATATTCCATGGGTCTACTTGAATGTATGATTTGAACCTCAGAGAAGCAGTAGCATACACTCCTTGCCACTGTCCTATTAAAGCTATGTGACTCAAAGCGACTTAGGCATTTTCACCAGATCCTTGATGCGAATTATCAATACGTTCCATTTCCGCCAGAATTTGCTTTCAATAACAGGTGTCCGACCAGTTTCCAAATAAATAATACAAAAATCTGGTTCACACGATAGGTTGATTATTGATTTTACTCAGATATCACGCGAATGAACAACTGCATTAAGCGCACCAAACGACATGACTATGTTCACGCAAGCCCTGGCGTGACCACCGCAAAGCATCATAATGTTTTGCTGCCAATTTTCTGGGTGGTTACACTAAAAAACACTAAGAGAGCTTGAAATCCGTACCTCCAAAGTACGAAGCACCTCTAACCTGTTGCAGCACCACCCCAAAAATAAGGCAAACATGCAAACGTGCATTCAAAATGCGTTTTGTATTTGAAGTAATAAATACTGCAAACTAAAACCTACATACATTTCCGAAAGATAATAACTTCAGAGTATTAACATAAACACTTGCCTGGGATCCACGTATGGAAAGACAGCACTAAGACGGGCGTGTATCGCAGGCCAGGCGTACGAAACGGCTGTCGGGCACTGCGTCAGTAAACTATTTTGCTCGGTAAATCCGCTCAAAATCACCGCCCACGGGTCCCACTGGAAATATTCGTTGCCGTTTTCCAGATTTATCAGATTCGGATCAATCTCGATAGTGGATAATTTTTCAGACACCCATAAAACGTCGATCTGCTTCGAAGACAGAATATAGGTCTAAAAGCAAAGGCCATACAACATAACGATTTACAGAGAACATTTCGATTAACTAAAAAATGTGAGCGGAACGTGGGTGCAGTTAGTCCGCTGGTTGAGATCACCAAGTGAAGTAGTTAACATTTGCAGTACACCCACGTTTGTGATGAGCGCAGTATTTAGAGGATTATAACACTCTTTCTATAACGGATCAGCTTTTCTAATCACCTTGGAATGTTGGCCACTCGTACACTTGC
>UZAM01006791.1:27974-40881 GCA_900618415.1 Soboliphyme baturini
GCCTTTATCATTTTCACTTGACGCGTCTTCCAGGACATGGCAAGCCATGTATTTAACTTCACGGCAAAAAGAAAAACGAGAAGTCTATTAGGTACCTGTTGTACAAAACAATGCAGAGTGTAGCCGTAGGCGACAAACAATGTTTACATAAGCAAAACGTTAAAAATTTGCTGCCTTCCGACCACCGAAACATCCGACGTCTTTTAAATACCATGTTCTCTTGCAAAAGATGCGTGTTTCCATGACCACCATTACGTCAACTCTGTGTTGTAAAGCGTAGGCAAACAAACGTACTCACGCTGGATAAGGAAGGAACTTGCAAGCATGCAACATGGGACGTGTCACCAATTCTGAAAATTTATAGACTGCATAATGTAATGCATAATATAAACCGGCGCCGCTCGTTGCATAGCACATTTTCGCGAGACAGTTACCTCTCCGAGCAGTTCGACAGCCAAGGTAAAGAATGGCACCATTCAATTAATATATAAACATAACGAAGCACGGTCAAAGAAAGCTTATCATTAAGTATTCTTTGACGATATCCCATGCTGAGCCCTTATGCTTCAAACTCACTGTCTCCGTAATGATCAAAGTAATGCTCGTTAAACATGGGAATCGCAAGGTAAAATGTAACCTTTGAGCGTGCATATTCCTGAACCATTGCAACAGTCGTGATGGCCCAACATTAGCCTCAACAGGGCCAGCAAACGACGGTCAGGTAGCGAAGCTTGGCAGAGATCCTTGCGCTTTCCATCTCAGTTCTACATTCTCTTTAGCAGAAGAAAACATTGATGTCTCACCCGGAAAAAAGGGATTGGTGACCACCATCCACATTAAATTTCAAATTAGGCATTGTGAAATCATTTCATCGTTCTCACTGCTATGTGAAAGAGATCGACGGGTCGTGTACACAAAGAACGAAAAGTGGGACAGCTACCTGTGATTATAGAAGCTTATGACGTGGAAAATTTGGCATAACAGTATAGTTCGAGGTTTAACGTTCATATACTCATTCATCTGAAAGGACAAAGACAGCAGATGTTGTTTAAACCGCATGCTGAAACTCAGAGTATGAACTAATTGTATCTACTGAAGTTAAAGTGCTTTTTGCTTCCGTTGTAGTTTTCTCAATTTGAAATTTATTAAGCAGAGATATTTAAACGTTGTTTGGCCGTAGCAACTGTTTGATTTAACTTAGAGTTGTTGTGTGGCAGGTGGTTGATAATGGTTGATAACTGTGAGCAAAGATACACGATTTTTCTTCGCTTTTCGTCCTGCTGATTGTCGACTGTCGGACAGCTATTGATAGTTCTAGGTGAAGGTGAAGTGAAATAATCACGTTAATTGCGCTGATCTAGAAATATTTTACTCGCAAAAACAAGGTCGTTTTTAAATTTTCCAGTCATTATACAGCTTCAGCAGAGAACTAGTACGGAAAATTAGCTACTAATTTTGAGAAAATAAAATAATTAGCTAATAATTTTTGAGTACTAATTTGAGCTACTAAATTAAAGGAATACGGTAACAAATACTACGTCGTTTGCAGTCAGGTATTCCGTTGTCGTTCAGATCTGAAAGGCTCTAAAATGATCGCAAGTTTTGATTGGTTGAAGGGCATCACTTTCCCCTCCTGCAGGCATTGAAATATCTAAGGATTGATTAAAAAAGTTTCTCCCTTAGATTTCAGTTCGTTATTAGTTAATTCGTCTCACACTGTCATTTACGCACACTTAAACAAATTTGAGCAGTGTCTAAATGTTTCCAGTCACCTACGAGTCTTACCATTTCGATCTTGAGAACAATCAGATGAAAACGATCATTTGCCATTGTGAATTTGATGTATGCCATTCATTGCTATGAAAACGCTGTTTCACCTGCGAAAACTAGAAAATTATGACATTGTAACTTCATCTAAATTATCGTTTGAAATATCAAATTGTTGTTTCTTGGTTTTAAGACTACGGCTGCGTGCACTCCTCAGTCTTTTTAACGGCTTGTAGAGTATGTCTGATCGACTGGCTCATTAAGAGAGGAAGAAAATTGACTCAACACAACGTTAGCTAATCAACAGCTATTTTCTAGATTTGCCTATTCTGAAATTTGATCCTCTGCAAACATCAAAGGCAAGCATTGATCCACTCACGAAAGTGGATATTCAAAATGCCTTGCTATGTGTCAAGGCCAAGAATGCCCGTGATTGGATTAAATCTCCAGAATTAATCAGATGTAGAGTATTGGGAATGATAGAGAAGGTACATGCCGTTACTTATCAAATAGAAGCCTGAAAATGTTTCGTTAGAGAATGAAGTGTTCAGTCACCGTGCCATATTGAAAACGGTGTACAACTGACTGCTTTATATGTTGTGTTATCACCAAGCTGTTCACTCTGCAAACTGATAAAAGCATTAGATTGGAGAACTGACCGAAATCGAATAGGCTCGTTGATGGAATACTCCTGAGTTAACCAAATTTCTACTTTTCAGAATCATGAGCTAAAGTCGATAATTCCCCTACTTTCAACAAATGCAGAGCTGCATTCAACTATGTACGTTGTCCAATGATGTTGAACCTGAGAACGATGCATTTATTTTTAAAGTGATGTGTGAAGGAAGCATATTTACACTTGAACTCGAGCAAAGACTAACACTTGCACTTGAACTAGCGCTTGAACTCGAACAAAGACTACCCGCGTGGTCGTTAATTGATTTATGAGTCCGTTAGAGAAGCAGCTTACATTCAATATTGTGCTCATCTTTGTTAGAAATGCTGCTGATCTGAAAGAAGATCATTTTATTTTAAAAAGTAGCTGTTTAAGACTGCTAACTTGAGGATGGCGGTTAATAATGTCCTGATGGACAAAGCTAGAGAAGGGCTTTGCCACATGAAGCCTTCATATAATATTCAGCTTCAAAAAGCAGTTTTTTCTAACGGCTAAAAGCCGGTACGACTGAAGAGCCAATTGTCGTGGCAAGTTCAAAACACAAGTGAAACAGAAGGTTAACCCGAGTAGTTGAATTACACCAGATTTATTCTCCATTAACGATATTACCTTATTATATTTAAATAGGAGCATTTCTCGCACTTCCGGTCATTTAGGTACCGTGTCCAGTCTTAGGGCAGATAACGAACTATCTCTATCAACAGAATCATGCCTCTACGGTTTGGTCAATTTGGTTTAGTTATTGACCTAATACGGCATGGAGAGCGTTGTTCTCACAGAGTATTACCAAAACTGACTGACCAGCGTAAAGCATTACCCGTTTAGACGCACTGCGACGAGAAACAGATAACACTGTCATATAAGGAGTGATTATCTATTCTTCTGGTGACGCGTTTCCTCAGCAGATGTCGAGATAAATGTCCTCAGTAGGAGCAAGCAACTAAGTAGAAATCCTTCACTTCAAGTAAACCCTCTATACAGGAATGGAAGCGCGGCATTCAGATGTTAATCAAAATTCCAAATTGCAACATACAGCACGGACCAACAAAGTAGAGTGATATCTATGTTCAGAGAAGAAACGTTTGCTCTTCGATGTCGTAACCGCTGCGGTGCAACAAAAGTGTTACGAATCTGAAGCTTTAGAGACTGTGACAAACCGAAAAAGCATGCTAATGTAGATGGATCAATAAGAAGAAAAAAGGTGAAATGAGTGGACTTAGATATTCAGCATGAACTCCACGTGTACATATCGATCACTCAGATTACGTCAGTGTTAAAAAATAATATATACACGAATGATATGCAGAATCGATGGCGGAATGAGCACAGCCTGTTAACTTATGCGTCCTCTCGTTTGAGCAGCGAATAAACGACTTCCGAGGATTTGCGAAATGCCTCTTTTCTACATCGCACAAGATTAAAGTCTATTTGCAATCGCCGTTTTGAAACTGCGGGAACATCTCCGTAACTGATAAGGTTTGGCAAGATTCTTCGCTTCAAGCTTAATAGTTCTGTTTATGTCACACACGGTTGCCTATTTTGACTGAACTTTAAGATTTAATCTATTGTTTGCAAAAGCACTCTAAACGAACGCCTGATGCAACCGTTGGCTTGATACGTGAAGAGGTTGAAATTAGTTGGGACAACTTAAAGAAGTAATAACGTAAAAAATGTCAAAGCAGATTATGATGTTTCAGTTTTATTAGAATTTAACGCATTTCTGATTATTTTAGTGCCATTCCAGAGGCTGGTACCTCCAACTTGAGATGTCTTTTCAATATTATACGAACATATTTCATTTCAGTTCAAAGTAATTATCACTATGAATGAGAAGCAATCAACTGAACGAATGCGACAATAATGATTGTACGAGTAGCTGACTTAAGATTTTAGTGACCTTACGTCAGTCATGATCGCTAACTACTTTTATTTTATCAAAATGTCTTGAAACACGCTTAACATTTTAGGCAAAAATGTATCGTTGGAAATATGTAATGATACGTTAAATAACTCGAGTGACTAATTGAATGCCAGCACAGCCAGCATTTAAGTTCCTGTGAATGTGCGTGGATGAATTGATGACGAGGTTTTTAGACAAACGAACTTCGCAGTGTTTGTTACGATTGCGTTCATTGTAGTTGCGATATATATCGATCTCATTGTTACCATCAAGTGTCGGACTACGGCCATTGACAGGATCTTGCATCAAGATAAAGGAGGTTGACCTTGAAAGCGCAATTATCGGTCTGCGGTAAAACTTTACGACCTTCGTGCACAAATCTAGAACCCAAAGCAGCCTACATGAGAGACGAGGCAGTTGTGGAGTCAGAAGTAGGCACCAACAATCACGAAGCAGAACTTACGGCGTTGTAAAGCAGTTCGCAGTGAGAACATTCGTGCCACAGCATACAGTAAGCATACAAAGCGTCAGTTCTGCAATTGCTTGAGGAAATCAGCAATGTCATGTCTTGCTGAAAGCAACGATGCAGATCAAATTTACTGAGAACATAGATTCATATTAACATATTATCATTCGCTAATAGAGGTATTCATTAAATTTAGCGAGTGCACTGCAACGCAACTCGTCCTGATTAACAGTTGAGAATACAGTTTCGATGATACACAATTTCATGGCATTTCTATCGGTTTGATACGCTTCTCGTATTGTAAAGAAACGCAACTCTGTTCGTTTTTATGCCATCGGTCGATTCGTCGTTATCTCGGTGTATCCACGGACTCTCGTCCGGCGCGCAGCTTCAAAGCAACGTTTTCCTTGATTTCCACTGTTCTATAAGCTGGTCAGAATATCTATTTCGGCTAACGCTGTATTGAGTGTTGAATGCAAATTTATGTCAAAATCCATTCGCATAGAGTGAGGTTGTTTCAAGAGATTCCAACAGAGCGTAAAGCAGATTTTAGACTTCAATCGACCTGCGTTCTCTTAACTGGTGGTTTAGCTCTCTACTCTATGGCTTGCCGAGAAGCGGATAAAGAACATGCTAAATGTCAGATTTACGATAGAGTCCTTGAGGCACTTAAATCAATTGCACGAAAGATAAAAATACTTTTATAAAACCTCTGGGCGAAATAGGTCAATCTTCGAAGAACGCTGAATACAAAATGAAAGAGCGCAGAATGACAGCGATTCATGCTAGAAATATTTGATCATTCCATTTACCATCTGAACGTTGCTCTTTATGCTCTACTGAAAGAAGGTCTATATACTTCGCATTGATATCATCAACAAATCAAGGCTAAACAACAACATTTTTGTCATTTAGACAGTCATAACAGAAAACTTTAGCTCAGAAAACATGGCTTACTAATTATATGTCTTATTCACCATCCGTCTGAACAGGAAATTGCTTAGGCTATTTCCATTCACAGATGTTGATGAATATCGATTTTCCGGTCACTGCTGTCAAACAGGGTTGAGAAATGATATAGCAAAGAGGGAATATGTCGCAAAGCAGTGCAATTCATCAGTGTTCTTATGATTACGATGTTAATCGCAATGACCAATGTTAGCTTCCGTTCGGTTGAAATTCCGATGAAAACTTGACTTACACTTTAACTTTTTTCTATATTTTGCTGTGTCCAGAAACTACAATAACTTTCTACGGGACAGTCAGTCAGTTTGCTACCAAACTGTGATATAGTGCCGTCATTGTAATTTTCATGCGAGACTGAACGAAATCTAAGCATAAGAAGTCCTGAGATGTCTCATCTTTCACCTCTTTACAATGATATCTGAAATTTTTCAAGGATTTACTAATTGTTGCCAAAAATTAATACTTGGTCTCGTTCTTTGCTAGTACCTAAGTCTCTTTTCAATGAATACGCTACTTTTTTACCTGCCTGGCAGTGGTCTTGCCAGAGCAAACTGGCTTGTTTAGTAAGAAAATCCCTTTCAGAAGTTCTCTTCAAGGTTCAAAACGTTACCCGAGTCGCAACTCAATCTACATCGCACTTCTGAACGCTTTATTCCGAGTGGTTTTTGTCAAAACGATTAGATGGTTGATCGTCTGCAAAGAAACGGTTTGATTTTAATTTCGCGCCGTTTGAAGTTCAGTCAGAGCACTTTTTGATCATAACATATAGAGAGAAGTGTTGCGACGAAAGTTATGGAAAATTTCCGATGATATAATATGTTAATGCGAAACGTTTTATTTTCATGTCATTAGTGTCCAATCCAATTGTTCACATGGTCTTTCTGCAGTTCCACATTTAATTTTCGACCGCACTGTCGTTCGCCGTCGACCACACGAAAACTCTTTTCCACTCGAGATTGATATTTTGGTTGAAACGATGGCAACCACGGATGGAAAAGAGACTCGAATCGTACTGAAATCATATAAGTGAAACAAATGCGGTTAAAACAGGTTTCACATCAGCGACGAAGGTAGTTAGAACATATTTGATAACAATCAGGCAGTCATTCAAAAAGTAAATTAAATGATTTAAATTAATTCACGGGATATTGCACCATCTCCTTGATCCTAGTTTCCGGAGATGGGGGCGGGGAAGTGGGGTGGGGACACTTAAGCTCCAGGAGAGGGCAAAGCTCCATGGAATTTTAGCAGCGTCAGTGTCAGATGCATTTAATATGATTTTATTCGCTAGAATCACCACGCGCTCATCACAAAAGCGCTTTTAGGAGCTTGTAAATCATATATGCTAATGCATGAATTAGGCACTAATGATGTTAAAATGATGATAAAATTAATAAAAAATGAAGAAAAGAGAGGAACAAGCGAAGAGAATGGAGATCAGACACAGCAAAGAGAAAAGAAGTGCCAGCTAAATCAGTCTGCATTTTTATCTCTGTAATTATGAAGCTCAAATTTTGCTTCATGCATGTCTAATCTAGCATGTACTGAAATTTTCACCATGTAATTAAACAATAATTTATTGACCTTTTAACATTTGTAAATTTCAGCAAAATCTTTGAACGACAGATCATGCTCATTTCATTGCCGCAATGCCAGTGATTACTTAAGTTAAAGCTTCACAAAATTTTGTATAAGGTCTATATATTAATCACCATATTTGCTTCGAGTCCTTAAATTCAGTAAAATCATGGGTAATGTGTGTTCTCACTGATTCCCACTGACCAAGTTGGAGTCGCTCATGAAACTGTACTTGCAACATCATACGATACAAGTAAATGAGCGCGAAAACTCCCACCCCACCCCCACACACTGCAACCACGTACTTGCAGACTTTTATTACACGTTTAGGCTTTTTTATACAGCTTTGGAACAGTGTCACAATTCCAATACCATTTCCAGGAATTTCGTTGTACCATTTGTGCCTCAAGTCGGAAAAGGCCTTTCTCTTTAGTACCTGCAGTTTTTAACGGCAAAGCTTCCTCGTAGTCAGCCTGTCAGGTTCTCTTGTGTGCACAACTCTTGGCATGTGACCGTAAGAGTACTTTTACATAAATCCCACATCACAACAACGATACGATAGCTATGGAAAAAATATGAACCTAATAGCATTATATCTGAAGCGAAACCGAAATGATGCATCTGAAAGCTGAACGTGAATCTTGATGAATTACATTTGAAAAGACAGTCATAAATTCGTACTGCAGAATATTAATTTCGAATTCTGAAGAGGACAAGGAAGAAGAAAACTTTTCGCGTTACTTCCACATACATCGCAGTGATACGTTGCAGAAAGCAATACTGTGTCAGTAATCGAAAAAAATTGTGCTTTAGCAGAAGAACAGGAAAAGGATGACTTATACATTGATGCAACTTTGGTAATGGTCCAAAAAAAATTATTTAGTTCCGATCAAATTCGGGATAAGTATGTGACGCAACCTCCGTGCTGAAAGCCCTAGAGAAATTCTTCAGACACATTTTGCTACCTTTAAGGTATCAACGGATTTTAAGAAATGGATTATCATCCCAATCTCCAATCATCAATTAAATAATTGTCGTTTAATAGTGAGAAGTCAATAACGCAACCGTTGCCATGTAATAAAGAACGAAATATGAACATCTTGATGTTAATACCATGGAATGCCTTGCCATTATTTAATCTCAGTAGAAAAGACTAATTTGAGCATTCTGCTGTATCACCAGTTTCCCGATGCATTCTTCGCATTCTAGACATGTTATTGAAGACACTGTCGATTAGTCTGGGAAAAAGAATAATTCTCCGAACCTGGAAGATATCAGTTTTCTTTTCCTTTTAACAGAGGAAAATTTTTATTTAACCAAAATATCTTGCTGTTAGGCACAGTGACAAGAGATCCGCTTCGAACCCTGGAGGCGTCAGGTTTGAATTCGGAGAGGGGAAAAAAATTTCTCTCCCTCTAGTTACCTCGAGCAAGGAGTTCAATCCATGTTGCTTAGTCACAATCAGCTGAGAAGCGTGAAGAAACCGTTAACTTGCGAGCAATAGAGACAGCGTGCTGTTCCTATGCGATCATACCAGAACTCGCAAGAGATACGACAATTCTGTATGACGCGAGCGAATTTTAGGGTTGTAGTTCGGTAATTATTCCTGACTCACCTGATACTGACCATCTAATGTGACGTTCGGCATAAGGTGTTGCTCCGCCCCCCCCCCCGGAAAAAATCGTTTACTTCCTAGCGTTGATCTATTTGCGCTAACCCTTACGTGAATAACTTATACGAAGTGTGTCAACTTGCAATTATGTGTGCTTGTCCATTGCTAGGTGAAAGCAACCGGTTAAAGATATTTCCTTGCGACTTTCTGTTCCGAAAAAAACTACAGCTTATATGGGCACATTCCTCTAATCGCTGATAAAGAAATAACAATACTCCATGTTTCGCAGGCATTCTGACTGTCTTAATAGCTTTTAAGTAAATGATCGATGATGGAGCGAGTACGATAGCTGAACTGTGTGCAGAAACGCCGTCTTCGAAGCATAATGAGGCCTAAAGAGCAGTAGCATGCATGAAATGACTCGATTCTCCTCCGGACAAAGGTAACTGTACACGTGAGATTAAGGAAAGGAGGTAGGGACTGGTAAACAAACTGAATGAGCATAAAACATTTACTCTGGTCCATAAGAATTTTGCGTGGGAACAGAAACACGGTAGACGTTGACCAGAATGTCAGCATGCAACTTGGAGAAACAAGGTATAGACAGATTTGCTTTCAGAGTGGAATGAAAGTTGCTATGTAGTAACCGGTGTTCTATAGTAAACGTATTGAAAAGTTGCGAATACAGATGGAACCAGAAATCAGATACGAATTAAGGCCATAATCTCAACGAACACAACAAGCAATCGATGGTAACGGGGTCGAGGCTTAAAATCGCATTTTTTTGCAAAATTTATATCTTTTCTGGTCATTGGATTACTTCGGACGTTTCGCGTTTAGAGGCAAGTTGAATTTATTAGTGTCATTCCATGTCATGTAACTGTGCCGACTATCTGGATTCGGTCTGCAATAAATTGTCCTGACTTTCAAGCCTTTTTTCCACGTAACTTATGATGTGGAGTTGGTCCTCGACACGGCGTCATCGGTCAGGTGCGCCTTTCTCGAAGACATCTTCCATAGTAGGGCGACTAATAAAGTGTGCTGTGTCTCGACTGGTTCACACATTTGGCGGTACTCACTGCCAAGGACTACGCTCGACCCGTTACAAAACAAAGTGCGAAAATGAAGGACGGTCATCGCGTCGGAGTTATGATCTAAAATGTCGGTTTAAAGTCAAGCACCACTAAGCTCAATTGATCTTTAAAAGTAAGGATATTTATATGTTCTGTTATGAACACAAGTGTTTTGCTGATGTGTGTTATCTCATTAATGCTGGTCCAAACAGCGTACTGTGTATTATTTAATGGCAGTGACTTTCGAATGAAGTAACAGAAAGCAAGCCAGTTTAGGCGTGCAAAGTGGCAACAAATCCCTCAGAATTTCCAAAGTTGCATGACCAGATTCCAGACTAGAAGTAACTACAACTGAAAAAAACCGCAGTACCTCACTGTTTTGATTCTTCGAATAGATATGCGCACTTACCGATGTGCCTCTTTCTTGGCTTCAGACGATAGGATGCTTCATACCCAACGTGGCTTCAGAAAGCAAGACGAAAAGCAAGAAAGCGGACGAATGAATGATTGCAGTCATTTTGAACCTTAAAATGCAGCAATTAAAATACTCAAAAGCAAAAACGAGGACCCACTCGCGCTAAACATGCGCTTATAGCAGCGTTAAGGATTGATCTACGTGTGATGTCGAAAGACAATGTACTCAATCATCCGCTTATGTCAGTTATAAGGGTTATTATTACTAACTGCATCCAAAAAGTGAAACTTCCTTAAAGATCCTAGATGCCATCAGACCCGCTTTTCCAATTTTTTACTACGTGACACACTGTCCACCGATTTTCGACGAGGTTCCAAAGTTAGGTAGATGACGAACCGGAAACTGAACAGATGTCACGAAGCGCGTATTTTTCTTACTTGACTAAAGAGTAAGGAACAGCAATGTACGTCCTTAAAATTAAGCGTAATCCTAAAGAAATGACAACGTCATTGCTTTTCTTCAATGCACATTACTTTTTACATTACGCTGCGAATGGGACGTTATTCAGCGTTTCCGCTGTATGGTGGAGGAAGCTGTCGAAAAGTGAATGTTACGAAAGTGATACGGGAAGAAGTAAGTAACGGTTTCTTGTGAAGCTTACCGCTAACTGGCTGAAGGGCTGCATAACTATGGCAGAAGTGGTAGTATTACACAGACGACAGAGATGGCGGCAAAGTGCGAGCGACATCAACCTTCCCCGTCAGAAACGTTTCGCAACACGGAGCCAGTTTCAACTGCATTCCTAGATGGCTGCTAATTACCCGCTGTCCCTTAATTATGTTTGACCGTACACATTCAGAGCAACGGCCGCCAAATGCAATTGATTTTTAGCCAGAAATTGAAAAATGAGACGCTTTCGATGTGGACCACGGCAAGCTCTGGTGTGCCGCGTTCGCTTTGGACAACCTTACTGTTCGAAAGTTTTGAACAACCTTGAACAAATGGCCTTTCAGTCTCGCCGTTCGTCGTACAAAGCCGTTGGCAGAATAATCATCAGATAACTTTGTGCCACGAAAATCGTGGTGATCACGATTTTTGCTTGTCACATGCTATCAAATAGACGAGCCGTGAAACATCCTAACTTATAGATCTCCTGATCATTTGACTACTCAACATCTTTCGGCTTCCAGCGCAGGTTATGCGGCTACGATGTTCAGTGTCTAAGTTTTCAGTTGACAGCTTATTCTGAGGCTTGGAGTATGTCACAGCTGCATCATCTCATGAACGCTCACTGCAGTTCTAACTCATATCAGCTAAGAGATCTTCGCTGTAGGTCGCATTCGATAGTATCATGACAGAAAGCTTCAGTTGCCCTAGTTGCTATTCAACACAAGTCGGACGTTCATTTATTCCGACTGCATTTGTCTACAGTGTTATATCAAAACCAATTAGCATATGTGGCCGTTGATCAACTGCTTTTGTCATCTATTGACGCAAAGCGGTTCTCCTGCTCAACAAGGCTTGTAATTCGAAAAATAAAATTGTCACGCAGATGTATTGGAAATGACGAGTACCAACGTTTCGAACAAATAGTGATGTAAAGAGCCGCTGATGGACCTTGAAATGCATTTGACTTTGGGCGATAGTAACAACAAATAAACTAGTTACAATAATTCAATAGCTTCAGTGCATTGGTGCTTGAATGATTCATTGTACTAAATACGATAGACGGTAATGAATTTCCCTACATAGGCCGTGCATCATCAGGAATAGTCAGAGAGCAAGACAAAGATACCAAAATTTGACAGAACTTTTCTCATCTTCTACACAAATCTGCCTACGCGACGTACACTCTAACTAGAAACCAAGGTGGTTAGACTGGAGGCCAGTGTCCAGATTCATGGGCTAAAGGGTTTAGCAAAAACAATCATCGTATCGTTCGCCCGCTCTGTGTAGCGGATATCTTCTCCTGGCTGCATTGAAGAAAGATCAGATGATAGTAGATGAGGGCATCACTAAATGTACGCAATGGATAGTCGTTACACACGATTTCTTCTTCAACTGAACCACCCAGAGAAAAATGTCGGAAACTCAGCTCAAGACATAAATCACGTAGAAAATCCACTGAACAATGGATTACATTTATATTTCGGTTGCAACGAACTGCACCTGTTATCCTTAATGGATTCTCGCCTTCATACAACCAGGCACTGCCTTTACAGCTGATTACATAGTATTACAAAATGATTGATGAATTCATCGTCGTACAGTACACTTATGCAACCAACCAAGTAGGATGGCAGCAACTCCATGATCGCTGATAAATTGGATTGTGCGAGCACTCACACTCTTGCTTTAGTCTCAGATTATCTTCTGCTGAAGCTCAGGATCGGAGATTTTGGAGACAGTACCTGGCGCGTCTGCCTCTGCGACTTGAAATGATAAATGGCCATC
>UZAM01006792.1:42463-53030 GCA_900618415.1 Soboliphyme baturini
TTCATATCTGCTACTATCATATTTTGTTTTCAGTTTTGTTAAGTACTCCAAACCGTAGAGTAGCATGTCTAGAATGCGAGCTCTATATATCAGCAGCATGGTGCCGTTCACAACAGTTTCGTCTTTCCAGTATCATATAGCTATAAGTACTCTAAAGTAGAAATGAACGTAATGGATACTTACATGTTAGCCATTGACAGACGCTGTCCTTCTCTTCATCGCACACTGTGATAAACTCTGATGTGCATTTGTATAGGTAGCTTCGTTGTAAAGTGCTCAACTCGTCTCTCACTGCATGGTGTAATTGTTAACTATGCCGTTCAGTTACAAGAGAACCTTTTCAATTTTTTCTGATGATGTATACGATACGTTGTCCTGTGCGTTTGTTAGAGCTTGCTCCCAATTCTCTGAACATATAACATACGATTCTAGTTTTCCCTTGTTTTGATAAAATACCTTTCTTGGCAGAAGGCCGCTTAGCTGGTAATGAACGTTCTGTACCACTTTTACCCCGTAACTAGTGACCAGCCATGTTTTATTCACCACGATCTCTTAGATGCTGAATCATCGACAGGGACTAACCTGTCATCAATATCAACATCTTTATTGAAAGAGATATGTCAAATTCAGACACTGTACGATGAGTGCAGGGCTTAAACTGACGATTTGCGTAGCACAACAAGTGGATCATTATGTTTTTTCCAGATATTTCCCTGTTGACACGAAGAAAATAGTTCTAAACGACCACAGGTGCGTTGCTGCATTTTCAGCGCTGCCTAGAAAACAACGATTTCCATGGCTGGGTCCCCTGAGAAACTGTAATGAACCAAAAGTTGTACCGTTGTCCATAGGGCCGTAACCCACCGAGCGGATCCATCAATTCAAATGCTTTGAGCTTAGTCGTCATTCGTCATGTATCGCTGCCACCACTGCCCGATTAGATAACTTTATTATCCGTCGATAATGTAAAGCACTTTACACGACAAAAATCATACATCACTTCATAACCGGATTCGTCTCTTTCCTTATACATGTTATTCGAACGCTAGAGCCAATGGGGTTCACAATTGCCTGATGTTGTCATCAATTAAACCGACGGCTTGGAGAATACGGCTGGACTATACCATTTATCCCGCGGCGATTGACCCATGTGACATGTTACACCTGTCATAGGTTAGCGATGGTTATCGCTTCACAGTCAGTGTGCGCCTTCGATCATCTGAAGATGAAACTGTGAGAACTGATCACTGAGGGATGTCGTCCAACACCTGGATATAAGACAGGACCGAGCCTGATAACCCATCAATCAGGACCCACCTGTCAGCGTTTAGTGACAGCGATAGTCGGCTAAAATAAGCGGTTCGTCGCTACTGTACTACTCATGTCAATCAGTCGTAAATAGCACTTGCTGATTCGTTACTCGATGAATTGTTACTATATCGAATCCTTAGAAACTTCGCAGTTATCCATGCTAGAAAGCAGTTCGGCGGCACTCGTCGGCTATCGGTACAGTAGCTGTCTTTATGCGATGCAAGTAAATCAGAAAAACTAAAGAGAAACGAAGATCTTGACTTTCGTTGCCAGACTGATGCTTTTGTTTACACCCCAAGCGACATGCTAACATGACGACAAAGAAAAAAAGAATAAACATTCACTTGTTGAAAGCTAACACACCTGTTGCTACATGATCGCCAAGCACTTGGACTGAAGCCAAAATGAACATCAGTGATTGCGATTCACTTAATAGACACGTTCTCCCTCGACTTTAAAACTGCATTTGACTCAATATATTGTCAACGATGTGCAAGATCTTAAAATGCAACAGGATATCTAAAACTATAGTTCGTTTCGGAAAAGCTGTATGCATCAACCATGTCTATTGCGCAAATTGCAGAGCTATGTGACTAATTCCCTATCGCGTGGAGTACACCAGGGAGATGTGCGGCTCCTCTGATATTCAACATCGTCAGCGAATTTCTTCTCAAAAACAGTGCTAAGTTAGGCAAAGACGACGGTCTAATTCAAGAGAAAAGGCACAGTTCAAAACATCCTCCAGATATCTTGCAGAACTACAGTATGCAGAAGAATTGTCGTCATACGTAGTACGAGGAGCCGGCTCTGTCACCTGAAGGCTTCGGTACACCTGCGAAAGCTGGTCTATATCTTAACGCCCAGAAGTACTAATAGACTACACGATACGGTTGATTTACTAGTGGAACAGAGAGAGGAAGCCGTGTTGGAATCCACAAATTTAAGTATCTCTGCTCTATTATTTCCAGCCATGGCTTCATCCAATCAGAGTCAAATAGAAGGCGCGAATAACGAGCCAATAAAATTTCATTCACAAAATATAATACCCAAAAGTAAAACAAATTTATGACCGTTTATAAAACGCGGCGTTTTTCATAATATACGCCCATGACTATATGCAGAGTCCAATAAAAAAACATGAATTGTTTTTGCTGTAACAGTGATAATGACAACTGTTCTAAAACCTATTAACATACAGTTGGCAACAAGTGAGACTCAAGAGGAAAAACAATTAATGGAATTACGAAGATATGCGTCGTTCAAGACACTGTGACAGCCAAGACGGTCCAAATCCGGATTCATTCGACCGTCGCTTTTACCATAACGACACCCGTCGGTGGAACGAAAAAGTAGATTGTAGAGTTCGGATACAACCTACCGTAAGAACGATTGGCGAATAAGTCTTCAACCAAATAACCGTCAGCTGAGGTCAAGCCAATTTCGTTCAGCTGGTTGACTTTAACCACCGCCTACAAGATTTACACGTATTAACGTGCAAGAAGAAGAACAAGAAGATAAAATGTACATACGTAGTTTCGCGTGTGGGTGTTGAAAAATGCGAATGCGTAAGAATACGCCTGCGTAGATTTTTGAATCGGAGTTACTGGCTTCCGGTATATACGAACGAAATCTTTCTAAGAATTGATACAACCAGAAAAATTAATAACAAGAAGTGCATTACAGTAGAAAATCACCACTAACTCCACATTCGATACAATCGAAAGCGAGTATTTTACACAAAAACGACAGATATTCCGAAGTTAAAGTTTTTTCTAAACCCTCAAGTAAACCTTCAATTTTCGTCTTATCCTACTGCACCGAAGAGAAGACGTCGGATACCCTACAACCATCATACCATGATCGAATATATGTTTGCTAACTGTTCAGTTCATTTGATGCAATTCGACTTCTGATGTGATCTTTCCGTCATGCAAGAGGTCTTCCTAGAATTCGCATGCTATCAGCTTTGACTTCAGTATTTGCTTTGCAAGGAGACCATCACCTGTTCGTTAGTAATGGTCCTACGTAGCCAATCACCTAATTAAGTTAAACATCGAAATCGCTCTCTTTCAAGTGCATTTGATGCAACAACGTTTCCTTTCATTCCTAATATCAATCATAAAATTTACATTTTCGCGTTTCAAGTTGTTGGTTTTTAACTTCTGTCCAAACTGAGGTGAAGATCAAGCTCTTGTATATCATGTTTCCTAAGAGTCTGCTTCCGTAGAAACATATTCCAAGATCTTACCGTATGAAATATCGCCTAATTTATTCGAGTATATCAAGGACGTAAGGTATCGAGATCAGAATATTACAAAAGTGGAGCAAGGTCAAATTTGGGGTGCATAAATACAAAATCAGCTAAATATTATATATCGGCAGCACATCCACGCGTTAACAACCAGGTTACGGAACGCAGAGAGCCATTAACTACCGCAACCCTCATCATTCTTATTTTGTTGCTTATTTCCAGGAGAACGGTCCTGACTTTAACAACAACGATGAAATGCACATACATATAAAAGATAACAGAAACGGGAACTGCAGTGGTTTCTTCGGCTCCACTGTTCCATTGATATTCCCGCGGGGTGGCACATAATTATTTGCTGGGCAAAAATTAGCGACCGGTCAAGTATTCTAGAGGTAGGGTAATGCATCACTTGACCCAGCAGTTTTTTGCTATTTTCTTCGTTCCCGGGCGATGATAGATATGAATTCAGTCGAAATGTTGGAACAGATGTACAGGAAAGTTTTCAAAGATTTTCGCACTGATAACCGTTGAATCACACTACCTATTAGCTTGAAGTCATCCGTGGCAGAGTTTCGGCGTATGCCTTAGAAAATATTCATAAATCAAAAGAACCAGACGAAAACTGATTATTCCTAGTAGCTTGAAAACTCCTTTGAGAATTATATGAAATGCCGTTTTCATTCAGTGACGCATATGACAATAATGTTCACTGCCACAATTTAAGCAATCTCACCTCAATCCTCACTGAATATGAAACATGATTACCTTATGCTGAATAAGGTCATATTTTTTGAAATGACACAAATGAGTAAACAACGTGAAACATTTTACTTTCGTACATTTTGCACCAAGTCCGTCATCACAGTTACAAATATGAAAGGTCAATCCGTGGAAAAAATCTATTTAAGTAAACGATTATGCGTGTTCCCAGTATGAGAACCTCTCCAACACTTTGCCACATAGTTCTGCTTCCTGTCACTTTCATCCATCTTAATTTAGTGAACTTCGGCTCATCCTGCTATCTATCTAGACGTATTGCTGCGGGTTAT
The DNA here is from genome assembly GCA_900618415.1 of Soboliphyme baturini. Lineage (NCBI taxonomy): Eukaryota > Metazoa > Nematoda > Enoplea > Dioctophymatida > Soboliphymatidae > Soboliphyme > Soboliphyme baturini. The sequence goes on from UZAM01006792.1 coordinate 47,075, forward strand.
TTACGTTTTGCTGGAACCCAGTCAAATGTTTCGATTGTCGGTTCTACCAGTAACGCATTCTTCCAATCGCCACCAACTTAACGAATGAATACATTTCAGGGCTGGGGTACACGTTTCGCAATCACAGGTGGGCACTGAGATTACACACTGATCGAATACACTAGAGTTCAAGCGAAACAGCGGTTTTGCGAATAATTGTTTTCTGCCTTCCAAAAGTGGTGTATGCAACTCCTTTCTACTGCACATTCCCCATAGTCGGTTCGCCGTTACAGAGATAAGATGTCCCACGTAAACAATTCTTAAATATTCGTAAATAATATACTCATCATAAGAATAATTCAGCAAAAATTTTCATTCTAGGAGCACCAGTTATTTACCAGTTATACTGAAAAGAATCCGTTTACCTCCATGATCTTTTTGCCCATAATTCCAAGCGGATCCTGATTGATAGCGATCACTTTGCGATTTTGCAGGATTTCCTTCTGAGGTGGTGTGATGAAGCGCAGGTCGTTCGACATCAACAGCGGAGTCGACCAGATAGACCACAGTGCCATTTGCACCCGAGATTGATCAAGGGTGATTTCTCGGTTGCCGACTATAATCTGAAAAGTATAAAGTAAAAATACAGATATACAGATACACGTACAGACCTAATATGTAACATTTTTTAAACTTTACATTTACATTGCCAATTCTTAGTCACTATTGAGGGGGGAGTCAAAATGAACTGCGGCCAGAAAGCACACGCATTAAACAACACGACACGGACGTATGCCTCGCATGCTTTGGCATGATTACACTAAAGCACAATACTGTCCCTATCATTCAGAGGCAAAAAGGAGACCTGCGACCCATTTTTGGCTGATTGCACTGAACAACAGTTGGGTCAATTTTTTGTTCAAGGAAAGTAGCAGATAATAAGAGAACCTGACGACTTTAAACTGCGAAGCACATTATTAACCTATTACTCCAATGTCCCCTCCCAAGAAAAATATGCGTCTAATCGAAAAGAAACTTATTAGCTAGCGTTCACCATTCTTGTCTGCGAAATCAGCGAATATCACAGGAACACGGTCAAATTCTAGCCAAGCACGAACGCTGGAGTTAAAACCAACGCCGCTGCTACTGACACTCGCTCCATTTTGCTCTGCGAACAAACATCCGCCGCTTGAGAACAACCGATGCAAATTGCCGACTCATTACTCGCTGTGAATTTGAACACTTATCGTCACAACGACTGAAATCGTGCCATCTGTAAAACATCAGATGCCCCTAGCATATGTTCAGTGAATGACGGCATAAAATGGGACAGCTCGACAATACAAAATAAATCTTGTCACCAACCCACAAAGAAACCCTGGCCATTACGAGTGATTCGTCATAAGTAGTGTCTACGATAATAGGATTGAGAAGTACAAAGTCCCTGCGACTACATCAACTACTGAAAATCAAATACAGGCAGCAATGCGACTGCAGTCAAGAAGTTTTTACTGTGTTTGTTGATATCATCACCTTCCGCTGTATTCTCGACCATTCAACAATTTTGCTCCAACGAATCGGTTATTGTGTTCTAAAAACAGCGGCTATGCGTAAACAACTGCAAGACAACATTGCCCCTGTCCATATCAAAGATTAATGAGCCTGATAACCGGCTAATCGATGGATGAAGAATATGGAAGAGAACTCACGGTAGATGTTCAGGTATCATAACACCAGATAATCAAGTAACGGAATTCATCCGCTTATTCTACAGATAAGTTATTTGTTCCTTCGTCTTACACACGTGAACCGTAAAACGGCTGAAAATCTTCTAAACGGAAAGCAAATTGAGCATGATCAAAAAATAGCATACCATATCCGGATCGTTCCACCTGCCAGGACCATTCACCTTTGCCAATTCGTCCTGATGTTTGTCGTAATAGTCGATAATGCTCATAATTGATTGCCACGTCAAACGGATATCATCAAAGTTGCGCCAAAGATTGCAGGTTTCCGCAACGGCAGTATAGTTTATCTAAAAGACACAGAAAGACTGTAAACTTAAACACGTCGATGGACTAGATGAGCCTGAAAAATACAACTTTGGGCATGCTTCCAGCATGTCATTTCTGTGCAAAAGAATTTTTCAGTCAGGTAGGGTTTCTTAGGTTACTGAAGAAATCATGTGTCGTCTGGTATACCGTGATTTACGAATATATTTCATGTGTATGCGGTAGATTGTGAAGAGTGTCAGCTCCTGGAACATCATTCGTGATGAATACGGGATACTCTAGCGGACCAAATGGTGTTTACTGCATATGGCTATGCAAATGTCCTAATAGCATGGAATGGCGGGAAATTCGTCCATAAATAAATTTCCAAAAACATCTTTTTCTAGGTTCCGTCCTGCAACTAAAATGGACTAATCGAAAACGTCCACGTAGTTCAGAATCTCTCTGGAGAAATCTCTGTCATTCAGTTTCTGCCTTTAAAGAAGTAACTCCTGGCTGATGGCAGAGCAACGATGTGATCATCGCTGCAGCATAAGCTTCATGAAAAGAAGAATGTCACAAATCGCTCCCACCATGAATGTGCAACCGGCATCGACATCACAACGGCTAAAATCTTTCGTTGTTTCTCCTATGCTGAAAGGGCATATAAAATTGGTTAGCAGCGATGTTTCAAAGATAGCCAGTGCATTTTTTCTGAAAAGAAATACCAAGAAGAAACACTACCTGAATATCATTTAACTATCTACTTGAACAAAAGTTTGTAATTAATTGTTCAAAGAATAACAAATTAAAAAATGCTGTTTAACTTTTCTTTCAGTACATAACACAATGGCGCATATTCTTGTCTGTTTGTCCAGGAACATGTTTATCGGCTAGCTGCTTTAACGACAATAAGATAAATTCATACCTGGGTCAGGAATGAACCACTACTGGAGACGAGTAGCAGTAGTATTAACGACAGATGTGGTCGTCACCTACGGCTAACAACGCTTTAACAGCAGAGTAACCTAGATTTATGATGTCCGGCATCAGCAATGATGCCAGTGATGTCTTTTCAGTAACAGGTAACATTCGCCATTGCGGTAAAGGTCATAGTCCTCATCGCAAAGAGGTCACTTTAACGTCATGACTTTGAGTTTCACGTTGCTGTCCAACAGTCCTGCTGTTCAGGAGGTTTACAAAGCACATACAAGGTGTTCTTGAACGATTATGCTAACTACTGAATTAGAACACCACCGGAATAGAACCAAAAACACACAAAGAAGTGACTGCATTGTATAAGCTCAAGTTGCGCCATAAGCACGTGTAATGAAAAAGGTAGTTCAGCAATGAAATAACAAAGGAGAAAACGAATACTGTGTGTAAGAGTCTAGGCAGTGATGTTAAAACAAGATAGGCTCGCACAAAATCCGAACATCCTCAAATGAAAGGTTAATACTCTTTGGGCATGTTATAAATAAATAAATTTTCATTAAACCGGTTTCATAGGTGCCGACCCTGCATTATACTGGCTCACTCTTACATCAATAGAGGACCATTTAAGCAGGCACAAGCTCTGTGCTCTTAAGCGCCACCAGATGCATCGATGCAGTGCGCGTATTCAAAGATCATATAGCCGTGTCCGCTTAAATGCCCTTAAATATCAACATGCTTAGAAACATGGGGGTGGAACGAACGCGTCATTAAAGTAAGTCAGATTAATGCATGTGCTTATCTGCCAGACTACTTGCTCAATTCTAAGCGAATACCATCAGCAAAATCAATGAAGCTGTCTTTTAGAATATGTCACACACAACCTAACGTACACAATGTCATGTGTCTATGGGACGATAAAAAGACTTCATTATATTGTCGTTGGGCACACACATAAAGAACGATCCCAACCTCTGAGTCAACGTTTTTCAGATGACAAAACTGCCTTTTTGCGAAATTGAACGAGACTATTCAGTTGGTCAGCGTTAGACTAATAAGAGAGAGGTTCCGGATCTGACCCTTGAACTGGCAATTCATCTTTTTTTCATCTGAGGTTAATAAATGAGTATCACTTTGAAAATGAAATAGAAGATTACACGCTATGCATACCGCTGTGCAGCAGTTGACTATGCGGTTAACATATCTGAGTGATGGCACAGAGATGAAGATCAGCGCCCCATCATTAACTTTATGAAAAGAAAGGGGTCATAAATGGCTCCATACGAAAGTGTACAGAAGATCGACATTCTAAGGGCTAAAAATTTCCCCTTTATCTATTCCTTCTAGAATACAGTTGCATAAAAGACGTCGTCCATCTACCAAATACCATCACAATATAAACAAACACTCAGCAATAATTACAGAGGGTGGAGAAACTACATTACATCATTCTTTGCCTCGGCACACTCGAACTAACTTATTAGCAGCTCATGTCTGTAGCAGAATTCTTTTATGAAGCATACGTAACGAGAAAATCTCCGTTTCTCTGTCACCAGTCAGGCCTGTGTTACTGGTTTTCTTCATTTAAGGCAATACCGTATGTGACTGATTTGCAGTCTCCGATTTCTTTTCCACAAACCGGTGCTCATTTGTTTACGTAGATGAACAGCTAATGACTCGATGAGAATGAACCCATGGCTATTCGAATGTTAATCTGACGTGCTCCACAATCTGAACAACCCTTGTACCTCAGCCAAGCAGCCAAAGTTAGACTTAGGAACAACAATCAGAAACTAACCACAAGATAAATCAATCCCTGCAAAAAATTAGTATCAGGCGCATTAATTGACAAACCGTACCGGAATGCCATGCATCTGCTCATAAAAAGGCCAGCTACAGGAGTAGACTATTTTTCTGCCAGTCTCGTTCAAATACTGTCCTAATTCCGGGTAGCCTAAAACGAAATTTTCTGCAACGTATTCAATACAAAGTAAAAATTATTGAAACTGAAGCTGACCAGTCAATCATTCAACAGTATGAATTCGAATATGATTATTCAGCAAAGCTTGTAATCAGAACCACAAATTAACAGCTAAAATAACGATGCATTACAAATAGGTACAATACATTAATAGTGAATAAGATGCATCAGGTTCAACTATCCTAGAGATATGATCATAGCAAAAGGCTCCCTAACCATCTACGAGCAAAGGGACGGAGCCACAAGATATGCAACACGGTTTGGGGCAAATGACGCGGATTATATGAAATGCAAATTACAAACTTATACCGCTCAAAGATCAAACTCTCTTTAAAAGATGGAAACCGTACGTAAATTCAGGTACAAAATGCCGCTTAGACTAAAGTACGGCGAAGTTACTTTTTTCATCATTGAAGTCGTCAAGCAGATAACGAAAAAAAACACAACTGAAACTATGTCACATCGCTGTCGACTATATTTGCTTGATGGAAACTGTTTATGACACGAAATGATATTCCCCCTTGCCCACAATGCCTTAATCGTGGAACTAATATTTACAATGATGTGGCAAATAATGGATAGTTTCCAGCTTCCATCGCATACAACCTGGCATTAAAATTCAAGTTCATTTGCATAACTGTCTGCGAGGGTACGCGAGACAATTATTCGGCTCATTAAGAAAACCGGAAAACAAAAAAACTTAAAAACAACGCAGCTATGTATGAGTGAAAATTTTTCCTCCTAAAATCAAATACTTCCCACCCCTCCATGTACATTTTGTCGATGACCTGCAGCTCATGGTCTTCGGTTTGTAACTCTGAGCTGACTTTCCGTATGCTTTCAAAATTCAAATTGAGATATGGCTCTCTGATATTTGGTTTCGCTAACGCCGAGTTTGCGCTTACCAGCTGCACTAGATATCGTGGGTATTTTCACGTTTTCTGACAGGTACTTATAGCTATTATAACTGTTGAGGTGAGTGAACTCTACTGCCCATTATCCTGTCATCATGTCCACGTACAAGGCGGCTAAATGATGACTTTGAAGGAAAATGTATATTCTAGTTACATGT
>UZAM01006793.1:0-10596 GCA_900618415.1 Soboliphyme baturini
GTGCATGGTTACAGTTGCATATAAGTACTTGTATTCACTTTGCAGCTTTGTAGTTTTATTAATAGTTTTATATAATTTATCTGTCAATCTGTCAGTTACGGTTATATATAACTGAAGTGCTATGGAGTGTTTGGACATTTGCGGTGCTAGATTCGTTTTGCATAGATTCGTTGTCTACAGCAATACTCTGCGTTGCAAAGGATATTTTTCAATGCTGCTAATGCTTTAAGATGACGGCGTAAATATTGTTTCCATTTAAGTTTACTTTAAATTCGGTATCATTATTTGTAATCTTAATATTGTTTCATTAGTTTGATTACGTTTAAGCATATTTCATAAATACAGAAATCTAATGGCGTATTCCTTGTACCTAACTTACGTGTTTAAAGTTACATTGATTCTTTTCCTGTATTCTACCTTCACAACCAGTTTACTGATTGTACAAATAACAAGTCCTTATTTATTTGATTTAGATTGAAGTCCTCCAAGACTACTGTCCGAAACTTTCCGCCACTGGACATACGACAGTCAACTTCGCACATTTGATCGGAATCAGTGCCTTAGGCACGTACTTCGTTATGTCGAAGTTGATGGTATTCACTGTTCGTATGTTACTTTCACTGATTGTACCGCTTTTCTCTTCAGCACTCCGATAAGCTGACTCCATACTTTCTGGGACTTATGTCAAACATTAGCAAAGCAGAGTTTGCTGAGGACAAGGATAATCGAGGCCAGTCAAGTACTGATCTTCGGAACGTTGTTTATCAGTCACGGTGTTAATGGTATTTTTAGCCATTTCCTTGCCAGAAAGATACGCGTTTATTCTGTCGAATATTCTGAACGACATTGCGACTTGTGATAGTAATTTGAAACATTCGGTAAGATTTTTCAAATGATGTGCGTTTTTATTGTCAGAGATTTTCCATATCATAGTTTTTATTTTTATCTTTAGCGTTTCACAAAAGAATCGCGTAGGTATCCAAAAGATGACTAATCCTTCTTCGTAATTAACGATGATCAGCGCTGCCTAGTCTTGATGCTCACCCATGCTCGATCTGTCGCAATAGGCTTCCATATCCCTTGCAGCTCATAGTCCTATCTGAACTAAAATCTTTCAGTTTGGTACTTACAGTCCTTTGAATGCCACTTCATCAGATTTGCGATGGGCAGCTTCTACACACGGGATTGGGAGCCACTTTTGTTTGTGCGTTCCATTTCTTTCTATCTTCGTTAATGGTTTTGTCTACTGTTCACTCTGTCCAGCCTTGCGCTTTTGAGAGAACTCCCGTTTCCTTCATCTCAGCCGAATAGGTTTCCAGGCGACAGCTCTATGAGGCTTGGCAAACTTAGAGTTTTCTCCTTGAGCTTGGACAGAGCGACCTCTTCTCCGGTGGTTTCACTTTGGCACCACGCAGAGGTGCCTAATTTCGCGTTGGACAAATACGGTATGTATAGTGAAGCATTTCTCAGAGCCTAACGTACAAATTATTTGCGATAAATGTTCATGTTATTCTGCAAGACCGACTATAAGTAGTGGGAAAATGACAGATTTAACCGGCGGTTAAGACTATTTCTGGCGGGAATTATGCTGATAATGCTCCTAGTTCTTTGATGCAACGTTGATTCACTCAGGAAGTTACCGTGTCACTGCCTCAACCAATCGATCGTACGGTTGACCTATTTTAGTCTGTTCATCTGATTATTTTCTAGTATTTTTAGAGCCAGTTGTAGAAGCGGCAGTTTATTTTTCGTTATGAAAATATGTTTGGGGAATTTTGCTAGCACTTGTGATGGTCGCATCATGCCGTGTTCAGTTTCATTCTCAGATTCGATGGGATTCTCAGAAACTCAACAACCATCGTATCATCAGCATGGTTCATATAGTAATGCAGTCGCTGATGTAGACGTTAAACGGGTGATGTAAGGAACATAGCTGAGCTCAGAGCCCTGAGCTACGTCAGATATATTTTTCATGACGATAGATTTTCTCGGTTAATCATTGTATGCTGTGTACAATTTTAGACTTTGTTCGTTGGCTTTACGACTAGCAGTTCAGCGGCTGTAGCGTAACGAATAATAGATTTCATCGCACCTAGGAGGAGTACATTTGCCTTAAGCTTGCCTTACTATAATACTGTGCTTTGGTCGTTACTCAGAAATGTTGTAAAACATTTGCAATTTTTTATTGTTAGGCATAGGACAGGAAATCACAACTTGCCATATGGCATTGCTTTTGCTTCAGTTCTTCCAACACTTTTGCAGTTTACTGTATGCTACAGTTAAATTAACTCGTGAATCAATCTTCCGGGGCTACATTTATACCACGTAATTATATGCGTGATATGTGGTAAATTTGATGTAATATTTTCACCCATTCTCATTACTTCCTTTAACTTCTCGCTGACTGCTGTCTACCGCAGCATTACCCTGCCCCAAAAGTAAAAGAAACCCGTTTTTATCATGATCGTAATTTTTGGCGCCGTGACTTTGTATGTCCAAATAAGTTATTGTTCCAGACATGAATTATATTTTTTGTAATAACGTTATTGCTATTGTTTTGTAACTTTTCTATAACAGTTATTACTTCAGCGATTTTATAACCTTCATTTAGATCATGCGTTTGGAAATGGACGTTTTCTTGTCGCTTTCTCAAGAAGTCTTATTCAAATCGAAAATGTCTGGGTTAGACATAGAAAAGAAAAGTGGGTTTTCTTCGATTATAAAGTTTATATTTGAAGGAGATTTGAGGCGTTCATGAATCCTGTGATAAGATAAAATGTTTATTGAGCACCTTTGTGAAGTTTTAACGATTAGGTATAATAAACTAAGGTTAAGAAACTGCTGAAACTCTGAGATTCCTTGTCTTGCAGTACAAAATAAGTTTCCTTTTTTATTCGCGATATAAGGAAGTATACAATCAGCGAAGTTTCAAATAAATTTTGGATTTTAAGCTTATTCGTACGATAGTAGGTACCCAAATAACATTTACAAGTCAGTGTCGGGGTCATTTTAAATACCCGGTGCTTAGCTGGAATAAAAGAAAGCATATGGTGGCGTGGGGTGCAGTGGCGCATGGTTTAAAGCCTGTTTTGTTGGAGTCATGTAATTTTTCTACCCTGATGACGATTCTGTTATATGGTAGCGATGCACTCTCAAAATTTAGCGCTGCCAATGTGGTCATCGATTGATTTAAAATTGTTTAAAAATGGCACAATTTACTACGCACAGCCAACAAAATGCACGTTGACGCTTATAGTACTCGAGTTCTCGTTTTATCACGTCGTTCGTTACCATCACGCCATCTACCCATTACCAAATGTTGAAGTTAATATTTTACCTCCTGTACGAATTGCATTTCTTTATTAATTAATTTCCCTTGAATACCACCATAAGCGTTACAATTGCTTTTTATTTCAACTGTCAGTTAAAAAAGATTAGATGCAGACTAAAGCAGAATACCCTTAGTTGTGGCTGTTTATCGATAAGCATCTCTGAAGTTCATTACAAACGATGAATCTGAACCAACTGACTCACTGATTTTCATGTCTAATGTGAAAGATTCTGTTGTGTTAACTTAATGTACTAATTTTGAATATTAGTTTGCCGTATATGTAAATAAGCTGTTAAAAGTTATTGCAAAAGCTATTAAAATACAGGATACAAGTTATTTGGAGTAGTATTCTGTATAAAGTGGTTATTACTACCATAATGTTATTGATAAACAAAAATACCCATTATATTCTGGCTTTGCTGGAGAATGCTATTTTTGAGACGTCTGGTTAGCACAAAGTATGTGAGTCGCTTCGCCGGTTTCGCACGGAGTAGCCATATCGCCCGTTGTTTGTAGTAGCATTGGGAACCCTTTTGACAGGCCAGGCTGAATCGTACTAGTACAATCATAAGCAGTGCATGAATGCAAAGCCACGTCACTGTGCTTGATTGGATACAAACATGAAATACCAATGAACATGCTTTTGTTCGAATATGTTTTAATTCTTATGACCTTTCGTGGCATTTATTGGCGCTTATCTAGAAATTGTACATTTCTTGTTTAAAACCTCTGCTTATGGTGTTGAAATCGGTTGGAAAATGTCTTGATGTCACGACAGGACCTGTTCCGGCAAGGCACTGGTCTGTGGTGATGTGATGGTGCTCAGGTCCATATTTTATCCTTGAAACTTTGTTTCAGTAAAAGAAAGATTGACATTAGAGTTACTTCTGTGAAAGCATGTATCTGTTACAGATTGGTCCAGGGACCGTTGATTATATTTATCTACTATGTCTCAGTTTAGCTTGTTGTAACTCAAATAGCTTTAGGTCTTTAACATATTTATAGTTCTTTCGCTCTTATTTTTCATGTGTACTTTATTCTTTCAGCTGTTCTTCTAAGATCCACTTGTTTGCTTCTTGGTTTGTCTCGTACGATTGGTCTCAGCTGCAGGCAGCGAACAGATTGTCTGTTGTCTACCATTACACGAGCCTCGTCATCGTCGCATAAGTATTCTGCGAAGCACTCCAACAGGTGAATGATTTAAAAGTTAAGCTTCGATTGTGTAATGAATCTTGTTTTTATTTTAGGCCGTTTTGGCTGAATTCGTTCTTGCAATTCGTTTTCGTTAGTCCATTAACTGCAGCCTCAGCGGAAAAGAGTAAATTTTTCCGACGACCTCAGTGCGCGTTCGAACTACTGGGAGGTGTTTATTTTTTCGCTGCCTTTACGAACATTTCAGACGACACTTTTTCAGACGTATGTTATTCTGCCGACACTCTACTGCTGAACGAAGCGGAGTATCCTGAGCTATGCGAAATGGTAAAAAGTACTTAGCGGTACTTTACTGTTTTGCTACCTTAAATAAATTTGTTATCTGTTTTAAAACTGTCATACAGGACCACTGCTTGTTTTAGGTGATGAACATACTTGATCGTGACGTTTTGACGCGTTTGGACGATCACTGTACTGACGTGTTTACGGTAAGGCCTTTACTATATTTTATTTCTTAAAACTAACTTCGATTGTCTCTGCTGAATCATGATAACCATTATTCAGCTTACTATCTAATGCCTAGGCGAAGTGGTCTGTTTCACATGTTGTAAATATTTTGTAACAGTAAAATTCTGAGAGTTAAATGTTCTTGAAACTCTTCTGCAATGCAGTTCCATTCAAGCAAAAAAGCAATTTTAGTGTATTTGATATTCCGAAAATTGTTTGATTTTCTTGTTCCATGGTATCAAGCGAAGATTTAATTTTTAGTCAGGTACTGGCGATTAACTGTGATTCTGATTATGCCGTCATGAGGTGTTTAATTTTCAACAAAATCATATAATTAATGTATCGTTTTTGTGAAATTGTGTTTAATATCATGAGTCTGATAAATAAACTGATAAATTTATTGCACTGAAATTGAAATTTTTCTCCTTGAACAAACGGCCTCACTTTCAGCATAAAATTACAAAACTGGCCAAATGTCGACATTGCACATTCATGGTTCGAACGTTTCATGGTTGGTTCCCCAGCTCTGCCTTGGAAAATTTTAAGATACAAAGTAATCGTATCCAGATCTAACGTTTCCATATTTTCGACGGTTTTCTGTCTGATCTCTTGGTTGCTGCGTATTCGAGTGTTATTTCCTGTCTACCCATGCTATTGCTTCTGCTTTCAGCGATGACATTGTTTTTAACATGCTCTGCACTCTGGTGATATCGTTTCAGGTGTTTTCAAGAGCTGAAATAACCAGCATGCTTTTTTACGTTGCTCCTTCTGTCACTAGCAGCTGATATTTTATTAACAGCATAAAATTTTTGTTGGCGCTCGTAAAATATTAAAGTAATGTCAACTCTGTGCATAACTTACCACGTTCAGTGCATTGTTCTATGCGGTAATTACCACATGAGGCCCACCTGTGCCACTGCTGTATTTTCTACGATCCACGTAACATGTTTCAGTATGCTATTACTCCTTTGAAAGAAGGGAGTCTGTACAAACAGATCCTGTGTATTTGAGCTTATTTACCCTGCAAAGTAGATCGTTCTCCGAGATGGTCATGCGATGCCGACGTTTCGATTCCTATCAAACATAAGTTTACCAGATGGCGTTTTTAACTGTTGTTATAGACATCTCTTGGCAGAAATTGTTTTAGCTTCATCCAGATGAAATGCGCTTTTGATGCTAAAGTTTTGTGGCTTTCCAGGTAAGTACAGCATCACCTGTGGTCAATTCTTGTTATCCAGATCGGTGACTATTGCTTTTTACTATGCACACCAGATGTCGGCTGCAGTTTGTCCTAGTCAGAAACCTTTTGACGCATTTCGATGGATATACTATTTTTGTTTTTGGCTTCTGTGATAAACTCATGAATAAAGTAGCTAATTTTTAGTAAAGTCAGTCAGCAGCTATATAGAAGTAGTAGTACGTTAAATGCGCCATTCTGTATTACAGATATTTAATCCTGTTATAGAATAGGTTATAACTTGATTATCCGGCAGTGCCACTTGTCAAGAACCGGTTGCTTATCTATCGATCTAAATGTGCTCCGCTTTCCATGTTTTTCTTTTACGTGCGTAATTTTTAAGTTCACTGTTTCAGGCTGGTACTATTGTGAACTTCCGTTATCAGATTATCAGCGAAATTTTGACCCTGTCTCTGATATCTTTGTTGAAGGACTGCATTCAGCATATAGCTAATGTACACGGATTGTCGAATCTCGGTCGTATCATACCTGAAAACCTGCTCAAAAACGTAAGTGTTGAACAGATCCTACTCAGCTCTCTTTATAATGCATTATGTTGAAATGTTCACGCACATTTTTTCATTTTCTATTTAATATTGTTTTAAAAAATTTTTACCTTTCGTATGACTCGGTCAACACTCAATTTGACAGAATTCACTGCGGCAATTTTGTTCGAGTTTGTAGCGTAATATTTTTGAACCTAAGTTCATGTGTTCATGCATGTTCGTGTATCCTTATGTTCATAAAAGATAACGTCAGAATTTCATAGTGACATTGCGGCATTGGCGCTTGCTTGAGTTAACTGTTGCTGAACAAGCTTTTGTAATAACACATACTTTCAAGGCTGCTGACCAAAGAGATCTCCGCTAAGTGTTGTGCCTTCTGTTCCTCTTACTTTACTCTCAAAGCCTCGTCATTTTTTGGTTCCATTTTGTTTTTCGCAGCCTGGACCTTAAATTGAAAAGAAGGAAAGGTTGCTACCGTTGAAATGTCGGTCTTCTTTGCACTTACTTGATTGAGCCATTTCTGGTTCGCTTCTTTTCATGAAGTTATGGTAGGGCATTGATTTCCATTTTTATGCCATCAGCTTCATTTTAAGGACAATCGACAACAGCTATTTAGCAAACATGGTCTGTTGTCTTGTGTTTTTTTCCAGAGAGTGGTACTCATTTATTAACTTGGGAAGGAAGAAAGCTGGTTGATCTTGACCAGTTCTCGAATATGATACCACGCAGTTGCGAGACCGACGCTCTACTGATTGAGCAATTCCTGTCATTATTTTAAATACCCTTTGTTTTTTTTTCTGTTTTACGTTTGCTACTTGCTTTACAGATTCAGGATTTTACATTGCGTTGCATCTACGTGGGCGACTCTCAGTTGTCAGCCAAATCTTCGAATCGTCGCAACAGTGATGAAGCGTCACAGAATTTATCCACCACATCTACGTCGCATTACAAGTTTGGCAGCCATAAGGTGCTAATCCTCAACTTGTCGTTGGCCATCGAGCTTTATGCGCTGAGCGTTGTCGACGAGCAAGGTACTTTGTTACTTTGTCAGTTTTTTATTTTTGGTGGCATGACCGATCTCCATCATTTCTTTGCTTCACCATTATTCAAGCATACAAATAAAAGCGTATATTCATTTGTTTTAAAAAATGAAAACGTTCGTTTATTAGATGATTTACGCCTTCTGATATTTCGATCCTAAATATTTATAATAAATGTACTAGTTCAATCCTCAGTAGTATTATTAGGCAAGTTGTAATTAACTACGTAGCGTTTGTTAGTTTTAAGAAATTTTTTACCTTAGAGACTCAATTCTCGCTAGCAAAGCTATGGGTACTGTCATTTTACTGCGGATATGGTATTGCAACTTAAACTTTAGTATTTACTCCTTTTTGTAGGTTTATGATAAATTTTAGTTTGGTGCCAGATACAAAAGTTTATCGGGTAAAAACAAGAAATGGAAGCTTTTTACAAGGATAAGGAAACGTTAATGACTATTGGAACAGTCTTCCAGCGATTCAGGTAAAATTCGTTGCTGTTACGCGCAGAAGTTTTTAAGTTTATAACTAAATTACATGTCAGGCAATCAAGATGTATTTTTCTGAATCATCGTGTAGTAGAATTTTCAAGATTAAAATTTAAAAAATGAGTCTCCGTTATCATAATAGTCTGGTGGGTTTAATCTTTATAAGTTCACTGAAAAGCTCGCATCAATTTTATACTTGATAATTGATGTTTGAGATCTCCATGATAACGCGTTTGAAATATAAAATTGTCGTCGAAGAGAATACATTAAATTTATGCCCTTGATGGCAGCAATTAAACTATTGTAGTAGATGGTAAAAATTAAATTTTGGCTGTGAACCTATGGCGTGCATAGGTAATGAGTTCACGCGGTCTTGTTAAGTGATGTCTTAGGTTACCTTAATTTTTGACGGAGAAAATGAGGTCAATGTTTGAAGGATTTAAGAGGTACGGTCAGTTTCTTTGCAGTTGTTACTAATGTCCCCCAGTTGCAAGATCTAGATTATCCTGACGACATTAGGTCACTGAAACAAAATTCGAACATCTTCAGAAAGCCTTGATGGCCATAGAAACAGTCAGTGCACAGCATCGACTGACCTTGAAACTATCAAAACGCAAAGTCCTTGCTACACTATATGGCCAAGACGATGTTATCGTCATGAAAATTTGCGGAGAAGATGCGCAGTATGTTACCAAGTTCTGTAATCTTAGATCGATGGTCTCTAGTGATGGGAGCTGTGAAGTAGATATATATATGTTATGTATATGTTTATCTTGGAGTGTTTCTCAGCCCTGCGCATGCATTTATTAGTATGATCACAAATTTGTTAACTTTCTGAATGACCGTACAAACAATCGAAGCGTCTCATTTTCGCTTCGTATCGCGTTACTGTTTGTTTTTCACCTAGTTACGTATATATTACAGTTGGTTGCACTGTTTGCGTTTTAACAGATGCGATTTTATTTTTATTTTATTTTACACTACTAACAGTTTCTGTTTCGTTTAGACGCTGACAACGTTTGTAGTCATATTGTTGATCGGATAAACCATGCACACAGTTACAGAGTTTTGTCGCATCGATGGATGTTGGCTGTAGTCACGCTGGACGTAAGCTTCTCTCATGATTAGTACTAGTGTTTATTATTGAACCTTGTTGTTTTAGGCACTTGGAAGTCTGGTCGAAAGGTTTCCGGTGATCGCTGCCACGACTGTCATTCCTTTTCTGACGAATTTTCTCGTCTCTCCGTCACAGATCTTTCTCAAGTTTCCAACTGTTCCTCTAAGAAAGCGGAGCGTCCGTATGGAGTCTGAAACGGTATCATTTTATTGCTGTTGTAAAATTTGTCAAATTGTCGTTATCTAATATAACCCTTTTCAGTTTCCTGAAGGCAAAGAGTTGATGGTCAGTGAGATGTCCCGGAACTCCATTGCAAACGACCGAATACAGTCTAGGAGGTGGCTAAGTACGGAACGCATTCGCCATTGTGCTATCCGAAGTCTTTGTCTGTATACACTGACATGGATCCTGGTACAGCAAATTTAGCTTGAGCATTGTTTGCCTTAGTGCCCTGAAGGCTGGGATCACATTGGATTCAGAATGTGTCAACGCTTGCTTGGCGACCATCTCTACTCGACTGTACATCGCACAGAACAACGAGCCGTAAGCGAAATGCATGTGGCCAAAAGCCCATGAAGCGCGTTTTGTAACTCGCATTTGGTCGCGTTTCAGACATTCGAACATTATTTCGCAGAACACGATTGCCGTTCTTGGCGGCATGGGCGTGTGGCTGTTCGATATGCCTCTCGTATCGCATGCCGTATTACAGATCTTTCAGCAGAAATTTGCCAAACCTGCATCGCCCCTCGACAAGTACATCATCGAGCAGCTGTCAGACATGATTCTTGCCGGCTGTGTAATATGCTTTGGTTCTTATTTCGCAATTAGTTACAGCTTTTGCTTACTTATTTTGCAGACCTCGATTTACACGGAAGTGATGCGCATGTTTAACATGATAGCGTTGGAGTCGTGTTCGACCAGGTACAGCGCTGTAGACGACTCTATGAACAACGCCTATCGGTGAGACCCGTTTCTGTTTGTTTGCAGTTTCAAACTCTCTGAGTTCAAGTTTGAGCTTAGCCGTTTCAGCAGTCTTAAAAACTGCGACGGGTTTTCTACACATATGTCACATTGATCATGAACATGAATAAAACCGTGGAGAAGATCTGGAATATAATATACTCCACTTTATAATTAATTGAAGAAATCAGAGAAATGAAAATCTGACTCTGTCGAAGCTGTAGATTTTGGGGGTCAATGTTTCGCCAGGTTTTCAAGTAT
>UZAM01006794.1:35885-50065 GCA_900618415.1 Soboliphyme baturini
GAAGTTGAGGAAGAAGAGAAAGAAGGTAAACGATTTATGCAGTATGCAAGAAATACACTAGATTTTAGAGACTGTTCCGAAAAGATCAAGTGGTATGACAGGAAATCCCATTACCTCGCTGGGGTATGAAAAGTAGTGATTGTCAAACTGTATACTTGTGCTATTGAACTCTGCATTTAGTTCTGTTGGTGGAATGGATCTCGTGACCATTGAACAGTATCAGGTTCCAGACAACTGCGTTGGTTTGAGTAAGTAGAGCAGTGAATTGCAAACATTTTTAGATGAACAGCTTCACGTACTTTGATTTCCCCGCAGTAAATGATAACCACAAGTTTTCTAATTTTTCTTTAACACTTCTCGTGATTAAATGGTTCCAAACTTGCCGTGTCTGGCAATAAACCATCAGTGACCAATATGTGAGCAAAAACAATCATGTTTTCCATTGCATTCACATGTCATCTTTGTAATAATTCTGTTTAACTTAGCAAATGTTTGATTCAAGCATAGAATGTAACGCAGATTCGGATCAAGCTAAGCTCATTATGTCAGGTTGTATATGCTACCGCCATGCTTTTGGTTATTACTGGACTTGCATGTGTGGTCGAATGAAACCTGCTTAAAAGAAACTAAATATGAATCAGCTTCGGCTGAACAAGTAAAATATTATATGAGTTTCTAAGACTTTCTGTCGTTTATATATTGTAAGTTTAACGCAGGTAAAAATTTTTTAGTTATTGGAAGAGGTGGAGAAAGTATATCCGCCATTCAAAACGACTCCGGTTGCCGAATTCAGATGTCCCAGTGTAGTAAAGTACTTTGTACAATTTCTTTCATTTTCTATGCTTTTAGCACCGTATCATGATCATACTGGTAAAGCTATTAGAAACTGCACTTTGACTGGATCCCCGGCAGCAATCGAGTATGAATTTTTATCATAATCAGTGTTTGCAAGTTTGTCATTAAGATGCTTATCACGGTGCATATATTGATGATTTTCTACCACATGCAGGTTAAATTCGCCACTAGAGGTAGATCTAAAAACTCAAAGAACGCTTATAATCTGCTAAGTGTGTTATGAAAGATTTAAATTCTATTTCAGCAATAAAATTTCGTGTCAGTGGCTCTGTATGCAAAAAGCAGACACGGTTGTAGTGTTTATTGTCACATTTACAATTTTGAGTGATTGTAACTATTCATCTTTCTCCATTTTTCCTGAGGACAGCCATTATATTTCAGCTTAAATGTCGACAGTTTCGAAATATCGATGATATCGTTACCCGTCTCTCCTTGTGTGTAGAACCATGTAAACCACAAGATATTGAACTGCGAAGTAGTTAATTCAGAATATGAAGTTTCGGCCGTTTTACCAACAGGACAGTTAATAATTCTGAATATTTCGTTTTTGTATGCATCAGTACTGACCTAGCGTTATAAATTTAATCTGGTCGTATGTAGTTGTTTACGTGGTTGATCAAAACCAATTCTGATGCACTCTCTGTTTGTGCCGCTGTTACGAAAATGAAGCAGTTCCAACTCTGATGGATATCTTAAACGGTGATAAGACGTCTATTATATTAGCAGGCAATTAGCTATTTACTGTTAAGGCTAAATGTAATGTAATGTTTTGTAAAATTGATCACTTTCCTAGAAATGGGGCTAGTTCTTTGCTTTCATTTAGTAGTATCTAAAAGCAAATCGTTATTTTTGTCGTTGAGATTACATGTGCTTGTTTAATAGTGGCACATTCTAGGTATTGCCATTTCGGATGCTTGTTTTCGCGTGATAGCATGATTGGTGTTAGGTTAATTTCAAAATTATTTAAGGAAAGCGAAGAGTCTGATGGAGTCGATCATCACAAAGGCTGGGGAAAGTTTACCACCTTCACGTTCTATGTCATCTGGTAGCAGTTCTGGGCAGAACATGGGTTATTCACCCGGTGCCCCAACCGTAATGCCAGGTTCTTCAATGGGCGCGAAAATGATGACAGCTGAAATGTTAATACCAGGATCCAAATGTGGGTTGGTAATTGGAAAAGGAGGGGAAACTATAAAAAGCATCCAAGAAAGAGCAGGTGTTAAAATGGTGATGATTCAAGATGGTAATCAAGTTTCTTCTACTCCTAAACCTCTTCGAATTATTGGCGAAATGGAAAAGGTTGAAGTAAGGCCTTGATTGTTTTAACGCGTTTTAGTGTTTGAACGCTCTTTGTAGTATGCTAAAAGACTTGTGGATGAAATTATGAATTCGAAGGATGATAGAATGCCTATGTACAATGACTACGGCAGTATGTCTGGAAATAAAAGCACCGGCGAAGTATGCATTTAAATATAAATACAGTTGTTATGTTATTTTCTTATATTCTAGCTGCCAGCGATATCTGGGATCACTGAATAAGAATAATTAAATGCATGCATGATAACTGACTTTCACAACTGATGTGCTGTGACGTTCAGTTTTGCGAGAGATGAGCATTATTTAAAATCTTTCCTTTTCTGCCCTTGAATTAAGCCGTTTAGTTACGTTAAAAAATACATAAGATCTGTAAACACGCTGAACGGTATGTAATTTCTGAATAAATGTGGGTTTCTTAGTTTTTTACACGATTAGTCTAACAGCTTAGATAGCCCTCCTTTTTCCTGTAACGCGTTTATTCATTCTGTTCTTCCATTTGAGTTGTTTCGATTGATTTTGCTTGAAAGTATGAAATAAGAATCGAAGGTAGAAAACCAAGGCTACGGTTTCAACTTAATTCGTTAGACATTATTGTTACATAGTAATTGTTCTCTTATAATTTAATATCTGTGACTCTATCCTGATTTGCGATTTTCGGTCATTGTCCCAAAGTCCGCTGTTGGTGTTATAATTGGCAAAAATGGTGAAGCGATCAGACGTTTGACGCAAGACACTGGTGCGAAAATTCAGTTCAAACTCGGTGGTTCGTGTATAGTAGCAGGTCGCTCATAACGATATTTGTCATTCGCTTATTTCAGAAGACTTCAATGCACCTGAAAGAACTGCGGTTATCACCGGCACAAGAGAACAGATAACGAAAGCAACTGAGCTAATTACGGATTTGGTCCACAGAGCAGTGGTATGAACATTACGTTTCGTCGAAATAGCGATTCTACCCACTATTCCCTTAAATGCCGACTTTACCAAATTTCCTTTGCTTCAGTTCAGAATTTCTTTGTTTCAGAAGAGTTTTTATGACCGCATTTATCTGGTATCTACATCTAAAAATGAAGTTTGCTTCAATCCTTCTTTTACTGCATGTCAGTTTGTTTATCTACTCATAACGGAATTTTTGCACTTCAAACAGCAGAGTCTGCTCCATAGATTCCGTCTTAAGCTTTCTTCTAGTGTTATGCGTTTTATCATCATCTTTAGCCAATACAGGAAGTGAATGCTATTTAAAATTTGGGTCATGACATCACATTTATTTGCTGAAAAATGTTTGGCATGTTATATATGTAGTGGCTTCCTGCTAGTTATAGTTGATGCTCCGCTGATATAAATTCTTTCTTATCATGACCATCGGTTAGAAATCGTGCTATTGTTGTTTTTTCGCTATTGTTGAACCTGACATTTTCATGCATTACACGTCCTTTTTAAATTAGCAAGATTAGTGTTGCAAGTTGGCGTAATAAAGTCAGCTGGGATTGTCATGTCCGGTAAACCCTGCGCTGTTGGATTAGATAGGGCGTAAACTCCAATCCCTATCAGCTTCACGTTGTAGAAAATGTATGCCAGGCTAGCCTCTCAATTCTTTCTCCTTCGGTTTCAGTAGTGACGTTTGGCACATGTCGTACTGAATTATGCTGTGGCAGGAAACGTATTTCGCAGAGAACTTCATTCGCGTTGCTTAAGTTTTTGTAGACATTATTTGCAAAACGTTTTTTGGGCACTTACCTTGTATCTGTTTCACTATTTGTATTGTCACAGTTGTCCAGTTCACATCGATTTTTTTCGCTTAGAATGGCGACGCTGATGTGTTTTACATGCATGTTCCAGCGAATAAAACCGGATTGGTCATCGGCAAAGGTTACTATAGAGAGTGCATACAATTTTGATGAATTGCTGATTCTTCTAGGCGGTGAAACAATAAAACAGATTGCTGCAGAGAGTGGTGCTCGAGTTGAACTTTCCAGAGATCCGGTGCCGAACGATCATGAAAAGGTTTTTGTTATAAAGGGCACTTCTCAGCAGATTCATCACGCTTCGCATTTAATTAGAATTCGAGTTGGTGACGTATGAAAGCTGCTCTTCACACTAAGACTCTTTTCAATCTGCTCCAATTTTAGATTCCAGCTGGTACACCTGTTCCGCCTTTTCCAAATGGCACTGCCGAACAACCGCAGTTCAGTTATCCTCCTTATGGTATATCTAAGGAAAGGTGCCATAAATTGTTTGGATTTATTCCACTTAGGTTCGCCAAGTGCCGCTGCTGCTGATCCAAATGCGGCTGCCTGGGCTGCAGCTTATTACGCTCAGTACTATCAACAAAACGCTGCCGTGCCGGTTTGTTTTGATCAAAGAATTTCTTGTCTTGCATGTCTTGTCTTACGTCTTGTTTTAGTATGGGCAGGCTTATCCCACGCAGACGTCCGCACCAGTAGCTAATAGTCAGCAGCCAGCAGCTAACCCTGCAGTTGCACCGGCGATTAATCCACAAACAGGTTTTGAATATTTGTAGTGTGTCTGTTATAACAAGAGTACTTTAAGGCCAACCGGATTACAGTGCTCAGTGGGCTGAGTACTACCGCTCTTTGGGAATGCATGAGCAGGCGGCTATTATTGAACAACAAGCTAGAGCAAATCAGCAAAGTGGTCATCAGCAGCAAATGCCCGCAGCTCCTGCTGGGCAGGTAATAAATATAAGTTATACTGCTTTTTATACAGCACATGTACTAATATGCATGTTGGATGCATCCATGTGCTTTATAATAAAACAGAAATTCAACATGAGCTATCGATACTTCATTTGATTCAGTACAGGGCATACAATTCACTTAAATTGTGCCAACCATATCCGTAATTAAACCGCGTTCTTCCCGTACCAAAATGTTTTTCATCTACTCATAGTACCTTGAATGCATAGTCACAAGAATTTTATTTGCTAGAATATTTTAAAAGATGTGTCGAACTTAATCTTTATTTGAAGCGTAAAATTAGCCGTGTATAAACAGAATACTGGTTTATACACTTGTTTTATATCGATAATTTAATTTACTTTAAGGAGGTGCGCACTGTTAGAATTTAAACCGTTTCTATCTTTCGAAAGTGGATTGCAACAACTTGTTCTTGCCTTGTACCGTACCCTTGGGTTTTGTACAGAGATCCATAGAATACGAAACTTTGCGCAACTTTCGCTAGTTTCAGGCTCAACTGCTGCAGTTCAGAAGGCGTAGTCCATCCTTCCAGCGCTTATAAACTTTGCAAGTACTTTCATTCGCGCGCGTTCAGTACATGCAGTGCGCATTCTTTTATCTTAGATCTGATGTTTCATGGTGAATTCTTCCTTTGTTTTAGTGTTAAAAGTTTTGCATCGTTTACGTTTAGTCGTTTCTTTCTTCACAAATTCTTCAAAGGTTAACGGAGATTAAACAGCAATGTAACTCACATTTCTGAAGTCTAACCTTTGGAAATGGTGCTTCATGTTGATGTGGCAAAATTCCATACTGTTGCAAAAATAATAACTTTCTCCTCATGTAGATTTGCTTCAAACAGTTTTTTTTGCGTTTTGTATTGTCCATCCCTGTCTGACTGACTGACTGACTGACTGACTGACTGACTGACTGACTGACTGACTGACTGACTGACTGACTTGTCTGACTGACTGACTGACTGACTGACTGACTGACTGACTGACTGACTGACTGACTGACTGACTGACTCTGATTGAATGACTGACTGACTGACTGACTGACTGACTGACTGACTGACTGACTGACTGACTGACTGACTGACTGGGAGTGACTGACTGACTGACTGACTGACTGACTGACTGACTGACTGACTGACTGACTGACTGACTGACTGACTGATAGGGCCAGTGCGTGCTTCTACAGTGAAAAATTTTTAATTATTCCTGTTTCTATACATAAAATTAGATTCCGATATTATGGGTTTACTGGTATACTGAAAGTTTTCATTGCTGCCGTTAGAAAAAGTTTTTTACTACTGGATTTAAACAGCGCATAGGTACCGTCCCAGTTAGTCGGTTTTTAGCTCATGAATGATCACGTATGCAGACTACAACTCCAGGGTATTTGAGCACCTGCAGTACATGGAAGCAAAACCACTTCATTGAACAGATGTCCGAACAATCCTTTGTTTGGAAGTACTGTTTGGTGGAAGTACTGTCTTATGGCTGCGGGCTGCAGGTTGTGTATGTTCCCAGAAATGTTACCAATCAAATGAATGTTCAGTAGCAGTCATTCTCCCCTTTCAATTTCAGTTGAAATTTCCAAAATATTATTGAGTTAAAAGCGTAAATTAACCAAACTGAAATGATTAGTTGAACTAAATAACCGTTACATTTAATTACTAGACAGTCAAAGGTTGTTTAACATTGCCCTGCGATACCATAATTTCTCCGTATTGATTCGTTAAGTGCTTCTATTCGCTTATTCATTTCGGCGTAGAACTAGTGATCAGAAGACGTTGCATTTCCCTTTTCGGCATCTCTTCGATAAGGATGGATGTTTGTTAACTTGTTTCAAAATCTGTTTTTTGGATGCCTTGAACATGTTATGAAAATTGGTGTTTTCTGTTGTTTCTGCTCTTAAATTGAAAGCATTTATGACAATTATGTTATGTAGCGGGGTAACTGACATCTGTATTTTGAAGATGTACTGCCGATAATCTGTTCTTTCAATTTTGCAGTTATTTTGATTTTTACTTCTTTCAGAGTTATTCGTATTCTCAAGCGCAGCCACAGTACGGATATGGGCAGCAACCGACTGGCAACTATCAGTATGCGCAGCAATACTAAGAATCAGGTAAGCTTTTTATCATCATGAGTCTGTGCTGCTACCGTCAATGTAATTATTGATCGTAAATGTCAGCGGTCCGTTAACGATACTCCGGTTTGACCAAAGTAGTGTTTAAAACCAATTACCTGTCAAGTTGATCACTTAATTTTGACTAATTTCAAGATGACCTAACAATATGTATTTGAATGGATAAGAATTGTTTAAAGAAGCCAGTATAAGAGTTTTATCAATAACGATTAAAAGATGTTTCGTTCAAGTTAAGGCAGAAACTTTTCTACAGCTTCTAACTATACTGCCAGTATTAACCCTATGAAGCACCCAGCAGCTTTTCTTACACGGACAGCCGGCATCAGATTTACATAGGTAGGATTGTTTTATTGAAATTTTTCACTGTAGGTTTCGTTGCCGTTTGCCATTGCTGTTGCTGCTTTTATTCATGTCGTATATGGTGGACAATTTTTCATTTCACGTGTACATATTTTATACGGAACACGACTCTGTCAATTTTGCAACTCAAATTATGTGCTCGAAGAATTAATTTTTTTTCGGAAAACGACCGTTTGCGATTGTAATTGAATGCGCTCTGTTATCTGTGAGATTGTCGCTGCTTTTTTCAATTTATATTTTCTGCCTGTCGAATAAATGGTCATTTAAATGTGTTTTAGGCGTGTCACTACTGGGTTTTTCTGGTAAGTCAGAATTTTGCTAACATTGGTTTGTACCATTGTTTCATCTATTTCTACATAAAAAATTTGGCTGATTGTGCCGTTTACAGTTAATTTTGGGTGCTTTTGGACACCCGCACAAGATTTTAATAGGTGTTAATCTAAATGCCTAATTAATGTCAGTGAGGTGAAGATTTATCAAATATCGTTGACATTCGAAGTAAATTTTTTGCTTACTTACCACCGATTTCGTTTTATAGCCTGCATCTGGCTTGATATCTGTCAGTTTCGCTGACCGCGTATCTTTTCGGGTGGTAGAGGCAGACGCGACAGACGATGTTCAACGTTCCTGATCCTGTGCCAGCGTTTGAGCTTCAGCATTATATAGCCTGAGTCTGGAACGGAGTCCGTGGAGACAGTTGCCCCAGGTCACTCCTGACTGTACCCGGGGTCTTCGGTAAGAAAGCATTTGCCGTTTTGTCTTCCTTTCTCAAAGCATTCTTAAGGCAGGCCCAAACCATCACGTCCTTGATTTCTGAGGAAAAGTAGCGAAATGGCGCTCTGAAATATCTGTACTCAGGACTATTTTTAAAGTTCTGAATCATCTCATATGACTCATTTTATCCGTTTCTATCCTGGATTGAAGTTCTGAATCGTGGCCATACGTGAGCATCAATACCGATATCGACTTGAACAGAAATACCGTTGTCTTTAGATTCATTCAGTTCTGCCGTAGTCAAAATGATTCAGGCTAGATCGCGCAGGAATCCTCTCATCATTCCAGTTACTTCCATTTTCCATCAGCTGCAAACACCGAGTCATCTTAACTACTTAGTTTCCGGTGGTTGTCCATTAATTGTAAGAAAACAGTGGACAGGAAAGCGAGAACGCATTAGGCATTTCGTTTTAGACACGTTCGCATGCATGCCAGTCACGTCGCAATCGGTTGTATACCTTTTCAAAGAGAGCTGTAGATCGGTTTCAGATACCAGCAAAACGAATTCGTCTGCAAACGGCAACTTTCTCTTCTTGACATCTGTGTTGATACTCTAATCGCCCTTTCTGCGCCTGACTGGCTACTTGCATTTACAACAGAAACAGAAGACGGGGACAGAGCGCAGCCTTAGTGCTAACACTGAACAGCTTCGACACCTCAATTTGCTCTGTCGCAGCATATGCTGTCAGTATTGTCTTTGGACTGCTTGTTTTTACTGGCCGTGTATCCCAATTGTTTTGTCGGCAAGCCATGGGTTGTTGCGTGGGATCCAGTGCTTAACTTTTTCTCGGTCAACAAACTAGATGTATGTCAGAAGAGCAATCACCCACGATATCAGTGATCTCGCTGATCTGATCAGTAAGGCAAAGATCTAGCTATTAATACTCTAGTCAGGTTTGAAACTACGCTTTTCTTGGATTTTAGAGTTAACGCGGTACCGTCTTTCCATCACTGTTGTGTAGACAGGTTCAATAAGTTGATGCGAATATATTTGTCTTTCTTCAACAGCGATAGTACAACCACAGTTTTCCAGTCCATTAATGTTTTCACCGTAGATACTGCAGTTTGACACGCATTAGCCACAGCATTTCTTGTTCTCTGGAAGATTCAGGCTAATTTCATCTACCATAGTAGTTTTCACTTTTTAGGCTTTTTACAGCTTGCATTACTTCATTTACTGAAAAAGTTCAGCCTTTTACTCCTGCTCTTCAGCTGAATCTTCATGTGATAGCTTGAGATTTGCAACTTATTTTAAATATTTCATCGCCGAAGTATGTGCTGTTTATTGGTAAGAAGTTTTTCTCCGGGACTGACCACTACTCTTTCGGTGTCTGTTACGGCCGAAAGTCTGCCTGAATACTTTTTTTACCATATATGCATTCGACTGCAAATAAATTCTCTCATGAATTAGCTTTGGCTATTCCCACCTATTTTGCTGCCCCCATATGCGCTTCTTAATGCCGCATGCGAGTTGAAGCCTCTTCAGGCTTTTGAATTTATCCATCTAGGTGACAGTCAGTTGAACTTCTTCTCTCTGAAGAGATGTTCGTTTATACCTCCAGTTAGTAAGCCAGTCCTTTTTAAACTGCAACATTCGGCGGCAGGCCCGAATTTCCAAATCACAGATGTCTGTTTAATCTGTCGTGTGATGTAGCTTGCAAGTGTTTTCCTCGTACCCGCGGAATATAGTTTCTCATTTGATTCTGCGGTTTCTTCTGACGTTAAATCTTGTTATGGCACTGTCGTTTACGACGTAGGTCACCATAAAGAGATGACAATGGTTGAGAGAAATGAGTTTCCGTTAAAGCGAATATGCACTGCGGTGCGTCCTAAGTTAGATCATGTATTATCAAATCGATTTTCGACTCGTGAGCGTAAGTTTCCCTGTACCATACACGATGTATACTGATGCGCAGACAAACCGTTCATAATTGGCAGTCCGTTATTTGCACAAAATCGCAATAGCTTCATGCCGTTAATTAATGAGGTTATTTTTTCCGTTTCCAATCACTTCATTCAATTTGTCAGTGTCTGTTTTGACAAAGATATTGTAATCGTCCATGAGAATGGATTTATCGGTCGGCACTGCAATATCCGTAGTTTCGTTCGGTTTTGGTCGCAAAGGTCGGTGTCCTCGTCTGTTGCAATTGCTGTCAGAGCATTTCCGCTCGTTTGTAGGGCAGGTTTCTGTTCATTTATTCTGTCAGCTGGGATGGATTGTACAGCAACATCACCGAATTGAACCTCTGTCATGGTAGGTTGGCAGACTATTTTTGCAGCTTTCCACGTTGGTTTACACTTCTGGAACCCTCACGCTTCTTTGACGAAAGTCAAACTAACCTTTCTTTGCGTTGTTTTCTCATCAACTAGATCTCGCTGTTTAGCGCTGAGGGTAATAGTAATATTCGATTTTATGACTGTGGCTCCCTTTGCTGGTTTAGTTCAAGTGGCATTTTATCTGATGTGCTATAGTAGTTTATCATTGCTTCCAATCTTCATTCAGCAACGGCAGTGCGTTTCCAACTGATACTTTCATGATGTTGTGGTCCGTCTTTGATCGCCTTCGTCGTTCTGATACGCACACAACTGCCAGAGGGCATGAAGGAGGTTCTTTTATCGCCAACTTTTCGTGATAGGCGTCAGTGCTGCAACGGTCGGCGCGGTCCTTGGTAGTTCAGGCAACGACTACGGCAGATAAAGTTCAAGAAAAACAACACCATGAGAAGCAAGTAGCCACAAGTATTACTTCATCCTCGCCATCGTCCCTAACCCTCCGTTCTCATCTGCGCTTAGGTGGTGTGTTTTTCTGGTTAAGAACAAGTCTTTGTACTCTTATTTAAATATAGTTGACTTCGTTATGGTCGTTGATTCAAAAATGTGTTCAACCCTACTTCCCTTATAATATAATTTTTATAGTTTACGTTCGGCAAAATGTTTTTATTTGGTTTTATGTTGAAACTTTCGGCATTGACAGCTGATTTTCGTATAAGCATATAGTTGGCAATTTGAACGATTCCTTAAATGAACTCGTTGTTAGGAATGACGACAGTCGGTCAATAACTTAAACATGGGACACGTCCGGACTTGTAGAAATGTGGCATGCTCACGAGATCTATCGTTTGTGTCGCCATATGCAGGATTGCCCCTGAGGTAAATTCGCAGCAGTGCATACATGAAATTTGCCGTATTTTATCTCGTATTTTGTAGTCGTAGGCTTGCATGCTTTTTTACTGCATAGAAATTCTTCGTTTTGCTGCTTTAATGTAACGATTTGCGTTGCTTCACTCTGATATACTGGTATTTTCAGTTATTATCTGATCACGCATTTTGAGCAATATCAATATCCGTCACAGTTCCTTTTGATTTTGCAAGATCGAAGTTGCATTCTTTTGTATAGCTGTCATCCTAACATAAGGTTATTACATCATTAGCGCACGAAATTTTAAACTGTATAACCACTTGCGCAAGTGGCTCTAAATGTTTTGTTGGAGATATTTCACATTTGGATAGACATATTCTCTAGTTATCTTTAAAATCGTTACTGATGTAGGAAAGTTATAGAATTATTCATGTCAGTGACTGCCGTCCATCAGCTTCAATATTGTTGTAATGTAGCTACAATTTAGTAATGTAGCTTTTCATTTATGGTTTTGAAACTTCAGGTGTAGTGCATTGTTCGTTCTCGTGAACATTATATTGGATGGATAGAAGTTAAATTAGGATCATCCGTTATAAAATTCTTTCCTTCATATTCATAGCAGATGTACACTTTATTAATTTCCGTATTGACATCGTCAAATTTTCAGTACAATGCTACTCTAAGGAGTTGTTTACTGTCGTATAACGCTGTTTGGATCTAGCCTTCGTATAAATTGTTTCACTGAAGTGTATATGCCCCCTTTTAGAACCGATACATATGCGAACTGGTGCATTGCAGTTATGTTTCGCAGTGCCTAGTATTTTCTGTAACTATCGATGTGTAATTACCTTGTTAGTTGCAAGCACTCTTACTGTAAATAAAGCTGGGTCTTTTCAATTATGATGCACGAAAATACGGTTGTATTTAGTGAGCCATAGACATCGTCGAAAGCAGGTGGTCAAACGAAAACGCTTGGCGGCCAGTCACTTCAGTGAACATTTTTTCTTCCACTCTCAAATGCCCATGAACACGGCACTGATTGTACCGTAGATAATCCTTCCTTCCACCAGGTGACAGAAAATTCTTTCACTTACGATGCAAGTACGTTCTGTTGAAGCTGTGGTGACGTCTAACGGTACAGTTTAGGGAGAGTACAATTGTTTTATTGCTATTTACGCTTTCGAATTCATATTGAGGTTTTAACTTCATGCTCATTGCACATCTACTTCCTTTGTCGTATTGATTCTGTTCTCGTGCTAAGCTGTTTTGTTAGCACACCATAGGGTCCGTATAATATAGCTTTTATTTGTCCGTTGTAGTCTTAGCGGTTGTATAGTTTGATCTTCAAATGTCAGATTTTCCTTGTTTAAACTTAGGGATCACAGTTTATAAGTTGCGGATTATTTATATGCGCTGCTAATTTTCATGATTGTATCGGCAGATTATTTTCAGAATTTTGATTTAAGAAGAGTCATTTTGTTCTTTGAATTGTGATTTTCTCTTCACTGGTCGATCGACCAGTCCAATGCTGGTTTATATGCATTATAGAGGCGATACGAAAGCCGAAATTGGATGTGCCAGAATTGAGCTTCAGATTTCAATCAGTCAAGAACCTAGCTAGCTCTGAACAAATGTGTGAAGCGATCGACATAGACGTATGTGATGTCGATAACTGGTTTTCAAGTTTTTTCATTTTAATTGATTACTGCTTTAGTTAGAAAGGCGTAATTGGTAATTTTTTATATGAACAGTTTCAGTTAAATCGCACTTGCTATCACTGTTGAATGCGTAGTACTGAATTTTGGCGCTCAAGCAGTGTTGTTAACTGCACAGCCGGTTCAGAGGGATAATAAAGTCTGATTTATTTGAAAAGTATTGCTGTATGTGTCCTACAGTGATGCAAGCACTAGCTCATTTACTTGTGTTTTTTAGATTTGACAAACACGATCCCATAAGTTGGTGTTGATGTTATGGAGGATAACTTAGTGTAATGAAGAATCCCATAAGTTAGTGTTATGGAAGATTGCACAATGTCTAGTCAGATATTTATACCGTTCTATGTATAGTTTATCTTTTACCAGAAGTCTGTCCTTTCCAACCGGCTACAGACTTAAGCGTTTTCATCGCTAACGCTTTGGCCTACATTTCAGCAACTCTGTCAGTATTTATTTACAGTTCAAAGCCAGTCTCGGCACGTATGTGATATGTTGCTATATTTAAGAACCGTTGTTTGGTTGTCGTGCATGACTTTTTGATACCCTAACCACATTTGCTGCAGCGTAAATGACCTACCACACTGTCACACTGTTATTGGTGGCCTTTCAGGTGCTGTGGCTCATTCAGAATTGAAATCTAGCTTGACTTTTTTGTCTCATTTATTGCGAGATAAAAGTTTTTATCACCGCTTATTCCGTCAGCTGGAACCAGGGCTTCGTGAAGCTGACGCTGTTGTCAGCGATTCTTAATGATTAACCCGATGATGTGGTACATTGTCCAG
The DNA here is from genome assembly GCA_900618415.1 of Soboliphyme baturini. NCBI lineage: Eukaryota > Metazoa > Nematoda > Enoplea > Dioctophymatida > Soboliphymatidae > Soboliphyme > Soboliphyme baturini. Next base: position 49,678 of record UZAM01006794.1, read on the forward strand.
AAACTGCAAAATCTTGTGTAGAAATTTTTCTTTATATCCTTAGAATTACGTTGGTTACTAATGAAAAATTGAAATCAGTCAGAATTTCTGATTATGTGGCTAAACCTGCTGAGTAGAGTCTAAATTTCAATTTTGTTTACTTCCTGTTTAATGCACAACGATGGGTTTCAGTTTTATATCCTGTTCTGCATTCTCCAACTAAATGCATGTAATGCGATGTTTCGCAGCTTTGAAGTCAAAGGCAGTTGCTTGCATTCTAAAATGTGTGCATGTTACATTTTCTCTTGAAGTATGAATATCCTTGTCACGATGTAATCCGTACTGTTATCCCGCGGACTTCGAACAGGCATTCTCTACGCAGCATCGTTATAGCGACAGTGGTTGTAAC
>UZAM01006795.1:0-11632 GCA_900618415.1 Soboliphyme baturini
GCAAATATATGGAAGTACCTTACTTTAGACTCCGGTTGTCTTCTGCCGAAACTTAGACTCTGCAACAGGATTGGGAATGTTGGAAGCACTGTTTGACACGTCTATCTCCTCGACCCAAAAGGAGGTGCGGCCAAGATGAAGATAATGGTGTATTGCCAGCTGAGTAATTTTAAACGGTTAGTTGCGATCGGATTTACGCATCTTAACGCAATAGATATGAGTTCATTCGAATATTATTATTGGAATTTAATTAAAACACCTATAATATAATAGGAGTGATAATTTTTCAGAATCAGCGATTAGTCAGATTACACCGCTGATTAGGCAAGTTTGGAGTTGCATTGAACATGAGAAAATGCATCAGAATTTGGGAAGTGTTGGATCTCTTCTGCAAAGAGACGTTGCAGCTTGAAGTTAAAAAAAAAGTTATAGGGTAAAAAAATGCGAGATTTGATTTTCACTCTTCTGCTTCATTGCTGCGAAGATTTCACGTTGGATACCGCAAACGTACTGTGGCATAACTCCTTTGCGGATTAAATGCAATTCTGAATTAAATAAGCCTGTATAGTATGTTTCTTCAATATTGTAGAAGGTTGTGTGGGCCTAACTGAAATTGATTTTTCATAGACTGGCTATGACAGCGCAATGGAAATCGCCTGGTGGGTACATTCCAGTCAGAAACGTGCTAGTGGTGAACGAGGATTTTCTCTAGCGCTCGAAGACCGGCTATAAATAATCCAGACCGTTTTTGAAGAGACTGATCTCATGGACGTTTGGTTTACGGCACGACTTGTGGTAGAGAATTTTATTGTCATAATTGTCATGATAGCATGTGTGTGCGAACCACTGGTATATTAGAAATGAACAATAAATTTGCACCAGCTTGCAGCGGTGCGTCTCGTTCTCAAATGCAGACCACTCTTTAAGCGGTTGAAGGGACGAATCCTCACCGCTGTAGAAGTGCTCGGCTGACAGCTGCTATTTGTGTACTTAACATATTCTGCTAGGCAAGACGCCAAAAGCAGACTCTCTTGACAAAATTACATGAAAAAACCTTAAAGGTAGACCGCGGGTCTAATAGCTTGATCATGTGGCATGTTTATCTTCCTTGTTACATATACAGGGTTCACACTTTGCGCTGATCATCAAACTGGATAGTCAGCTATCATTTGATCCAAGAGGAACTGCAACCATGAGAGACACTCGCATCAGACAACATGATCATTCCACCTGCCATTTTCGTATGGCCACACCAGAACACGATGTTGTGCTTGTTGTTCACCGGTCGACAACGTGCCATACGTTTTTCGATTACTGGAACAAAAGGACAGAGGAATGCATTTCTTGCTCAGTTTTTTTGCTGTTAAGGAAAACAGTTGCTTCTTTGGGATTTGATGCCACTAAATTCCGAGCTCGAAGTCGACCTGTTGTCAGTGTTCCATCGCCACAGAATCAAAATTAAATTTCGAGAAGTGACCTTGAACGTTTGGCGAAAGGGTGTGACCGTTGATAAAGCTTTTTGAAACAACTATCCTCGCGACTCTTAATGAAGGTAGGCATCAAAAATCAATTGGTTAATTATTTTCATAATCCCGCATCCAAAAATCGTGCATATGTGCAATTTTGTTTTAACTGATCGTGTTGCTCGCAACTCTGATGTGAAATTTATAAGCAAGCTGATTGTCAGTAACACTTAAACAACGTCATCTGTTGTTCCTTCAATTGAACAAGTCCTTTATGCAAAGTCTTACTTCTAAATCGGTGAGACTTCTTTTAGGAAGTTGGTTTTACCTGAATTGCCTACAACCCTTAAACTACAATTTGTCTGCTGTCAAAAAATTTAATTTTAAAGTCTTCTATCGATTTCTTGTGATTTTATCATACAACAAATTATCTATAAGAATCAAATTTTCATTTGCCGGAAGCATGATTGCGGTTCATTCTCAAGCATCTTAAGTTAGACTATTGATTTTCAAACTTACTAAGTTATACAAACCACTCATGAAAATATTTTGAACGTCAAGTGGTTTCGTGGCTGTTCTTAACGTATGCCATTACTTGAGTCAACCAAAACAAATAAATTTTTGTTTTCGTTGCTGCCATCGTCAAATTCTTCTCTTAAGTATACGTCGAATTAGAAAATAAATCAAGATGATGCGAGTGTATGCCGTACCCCGGAAATGCTAAGATCTGAGAAATGGTAAAGTTGGCATTGCTTTCTTAAAAATGAAGCTCATCCATTTTCTCTGCCATTGCTAACTGTTAATTGCCTGAAGGAGAATGCGAAAAACCAAGTACAGCAAAATCTTGTTATAACGCGGGTTTTGGGGAACAGAGTGAACAACCACATTATCGGCAACCCGCGGTAAATCAGAAAATTTTCGCGGAAAGTGAAATTTAATACGTAACAACACATGTTTCACATATTTAACTGCAAAAGTTGATAAAAGGAACAATACCATTAAAAGCTCATACCTTATCTAATCAACTTCTTTAAAAAATAGTTTGATGTTGCCTTTTGGCGACAGCTGATGGCGTTTCTTCTTCACATACATCTTAACATTTCGCAAATGCGATACATGAAGATGATCGTAATCATCCTGTCTTTCCAAAGTGTCTTTCTTCATTGCTTCATCAATGCTATTCGTTGCACAACTAATTCTTGGGTCTCAAGCCCACTTGTCTCTTCATTCTCGCTGTCATCGTTCGATAAATAGTCTTCTTTTGCTTTTTCGCGGTTCGTCTTCGTCTTTATGAACAGCAATGGCAGCTTCATCATCGTCACCAACCTAGACTCACAGGTCATGTACCCCTGTTGTTTTTTCAAGAGAATTGGAAGCTGCAAGCGTATCAAATATGCGGCAATATAGGGAATCTGTTTAGAAAGTCACATGTAGCACTCCGATGGATGCCAAGGCGCAGTACTTTGTTTACTCTACAGCTGTCAGCAGCCAATCGCTGTAAAATTCGAATCAAGCTATTTCGGTAGGAAATAACTCACAGCAAAATTTGAAACGAAGTTGATTTGTGAGAAAATATGTTATATTTCGAAATGTTATTTTTATGTGTAAAAAAATAAATCGAGTTAAAATGTTAAACAATACTGTTAACAGAAAAATAAACAGAATCATTTTTGGGACATGGCTAAACCTGCGGCATGTCGGAACTCGCTTAATGGCTAGGAAGTTTTAGTGTATTATAGGAGTTTTATTGTATTATACTTATTGCACATCATTAACATAAGTATTCAACCTCTATTCATAAAATCATTAACTCGTTGCTAGTACCTGAGGTTGTGAATCGCTGAGTGACAGCTGGCTGACAGGGTGAAACTATGATGAACCAGTTTTGACTGAATTTGCAATCACAATAATCGCAATGCAGCATTCGGACAAGGATCAGTCCTTCGGAAAATAGGCAACATTACTACTCACAAAATCTTCAGACGCTGGTCAGTGAGGTGCATAGAATAGTAAATTGAGGGATCTGCTAAGTTGTTCAGATAATAGCAGAGTGATTTAGTCACTTTTGAGGTAATCAAAACATCTTGTTAAAAGACTACCTCAATAATGGGCGTTAATTATGTGTCACTACAAGGGTAACTGCTCAAGGACTGGATGGAGTTGACGATGATGCAGTTTCATTCTTCATTCACTCTTTCGCGTCCTGAAAGGGCATGGATATTTGTAATTGCGAAAAACGCATTGCTGATTGTGGTCCGAGTTGAATCCGGTGCTGTGCAATGAAAACCATGGCTGATCTGCTTGTGTACCAGTTTCGCGAAGTAACTTTTGACTAGTGTTCCGTAAAAACGTGTAGACCTATAAACGAGTCGGTAATTACATGTAATTTTATAACGAATGTGCCAAATAGCATCAGGAGGAGGCAACGACTCGTGACCGTGTCCATTCATGCACAAGACAGTCGCCGCGCGACTTTCATTTGTCGTCGAACAGCAATTTCTTTGCCTGATCATCGGCCTCGGACTTCGGCGACCTTCGGCGATTGCTGTGACGAAGTATCGTTCGACATCGTCAACCGATTGTGTCGAGCCACCTTCGAACCACGGAGCGCTGCTCCGTCCCTCTGTCCGCTTTCTCACTGTTAGCTTATTCTCCCGTATTCGTATTGGCTACCAGCATATAGTTCGAAAGTTCCGTGCATTCGGAAAGCTATCGCTTTTGATCCGTTCATTAAAAAATTGATGTGGGTATATTTCTGATGTTTTCTTCAAAATATGAAGCATCGTTTACGCCAGGGGGCATGACATATTCTCGCTGGATATGTAGATGTGATGTGACCACAGTAGATGTGACAACTGTTCATAATTTTCGAGCGGTTGGTTGAAGATATAATTGCGATAACAAACTCACTGATTTTCTATGACTGTTTCAGAAAAGTACCTGCTTCTTTGCTCTATCATCTTAGTCATAGGAATCAATGGCCTATGCAACTCTATTTATGTAGAGTGTTAACTTACGAGAAGCAAGTCAGATTTCAGGATAGCATATGACTTCGATCAAGTTCCTCAAAATTATGCGATATATTTCGCACGCACTTTCTTCTAAATACACATCAGAACCAACTGACCAAGTCGAGCATATATGCGACTACGCAAAGATGCAGAGAATGGGTGATAGTCTCAAGTGGCGAACGAGAAACAGAATGTGACTTGAGTTTCATAAGCAGTTTTCCATGTAACTTTGTGTCTCATATCCCCATTCAAGTGGAATGCTGGATTGAAGGCTCAAAATTTCGATCGTTTAGAGATGGTTCTTCTTCAACAGTTTTGCATGCATCGTCCAGGATATGGCGCAGCAGAACGCACATGCATAAAAAAGAAGTCGAAGAACGACAATGTATTTAGCAAGAACTAAAACCGTACCTTCCAGGGTCGGTCGACAAACAGGACACTATTTGGCAAACGTAATCAGTCCACGGTACTGCTTTATTTGGGTTATTCGGCGAATATAACTGTCCTTATGCCTGAGAGCTTACTGTCGCATTTTAGAGTTGGCAAGGTCGTCATCAGCACAACTGATGCTTAGTCAGTTACTCTGTCCTCATTTTTCCTTTCGTTTTTGATTGTGCGGTCACTGAAAAAACATCAGTTCTTTTGTAACATCAGAGTCAATGAGACAAAAAAGTTTAAATCTCGGTTTAGGATTGAAAGTTTCATGCGACTGAACCTTTCATCCCTTTAGGTGTATAAATACTTTATGCGCAAATTTTTCAGGCTTGAAAAAAGCTAATTAAATTCATTTTAATTTGCCATCACAAGCCGGAATCTGTATTCACTTGCATTGTCACATAGATCAGCGGTATCGTTAGCTCCCACTTGTGGAAGCTACCCCAGAACATCGCGGTTATATTTAGTTTCATCATTTGCATTCGCGTGCGGATAGTGGCGTCTGGGCATGAACATGGCCTGGTTCAACCAAACTAAGTGCCGTGGTCATGCGGCCTGTGCATTACAGACGCTTAATTACTACGCAGCCGTGGCCTGCTTAAATGGCCTCCCCCTGGATGACTAGAACCAAGGGTGGGGGCAATATTGCGGTACAATCCAGCCTAAGACTTCCATCTTTCATATATTACCGCAGTGCCGGTGTGGAGTAAAAAATAAATTTTTCTTTCTTTGAACTAAGAACAGCACAGTTTCATATTCAGTCGTTGCAGTCCGAAATCTACGTTCATTTGTATTTTTAATTTATTTTCACAGTCTGCAATTTACTTTGAATTGACTAACACTGTGCGTACAAATTTCAGTGAAGTTTGATCTAATGTAGGAGATGCCGAAACCTAACGGAACAAAGCAAACTTTTCTCTAACTGATGAATACTTAAAGAAAGTTACTGATCGTCTGGGTCTGCTTGAAAGTCACTGGGTTTCGCTGAGCTGAATAATCGGACAATCGCCCGTGCCCTTGTTGGCTTGCAACGTAAGTTACCTACTTAAAACACCAAATATGAACATAGTTCAGCATGGGCTGATTTAAATGAATTATCCGTTATTGAAACTGAGCATGTCATGCAACGACGACCAAACAAGCATGTCGAATCACAAATCACGAATCACAGTCCATGCTTCAAGGTCAATTTGCAGCTTCTTTTACATGATCTCTGCCAATGAATGATTGACACACCTCTATAGTTCATCGCAACCCTGAACAACCTGGCAAGTTACGAATTTCGCTGGAGTTTCTGACAGCTGTCTAGTGATAAGACTGATAGTGAAAAGCTTGTTAAGTTCGTGCCATGCATTTTTTGCCAATGGCGTTTAAATGATCGCTAATCCTTTGGTCATGAGACCAACGGTACCGTTGATTACAATCGGTACAGTCGATACTTTGAATAGATACTAATGTGGTGTGTTACGTCGGAAGTATGCAGTCGATGCGAGATGTATTTAATCAAAAAACTTAAGCAAAAGGAACCAATTTAGTTTTAGCTTCACTTCAGTCAAATTGAAGATTAACGATTACTGTCTGAGGTAAATGATCGATTTTTCAAAGAAGGCATGATCTGATTTGCTTAGCGCTTAACTTCTCCACTCGTAGAATTTCAAAACTTTCTTCCGCCTGTTGTTTTTAGTTGCTTTGGGTCATTTAAACAGGCCACGGCTAAACAGAATTTGAGAAACTGCAATGCCTGATGCGTTTCCAATCATTTTACTGGCTACAGCAATCCTTGATTGCTGCCAATCGTTTCTGGAACCGAAGGCTATTTTATTTTTTTGCAAGACAATCAACACATTTTTCCTGATTTGCTTTGAATACGAGAGAAGAGCGTCATCTTTGAATACATCTTTGCCGTTATAAATCTCAAAGGCAACAATTTTGCTGATCAACCAACAGCGAGAAGTTGATTTGTTTCACTCTTAGAACGGGTGTTGAATTTTACTCAGATAAATAGCAGTGTCTACCTGCAGGTAACAGAAATAACTAACCGAGTGTATACCTACAGTTGTGAATTAGCGAGAATTTGGATCCATATTTGATCACTCAAACGGCGAACGAGTCTTCAAGCGAACTGTAGCCAGCGTCGAAGGCGATGAAATGAACTTTATAGATGCAAATTATCTACTGCCGCTTTATTTTTGGCTAAAGCGGCAAAAATGTAGAATTCTGATTCATCAAGCTTTAACAGGAAATTTCATTTGCACTGTTTATTTACGTATCATATTACAAATAAGCAAAATTTGGTGAATTGATACCTTAAAGGAAGAATCTGGTAGAAATAGTAGGAAGCAACATTGTTAGGGTGGCTTTCCATTGATAACCTTTGACCTCATAAGGTATTGCTTTTCGCGGTTTTGGTTAGGTTGCACAGTTACATTCGGAGTTTCACAGATGCAAACTTTTTTGAATATACTCATGGTTTAAGTCAGAAAAACTCATTCCATTATTCAGCAGTGCGACAGAAAGTTTAGGCCGGTCTTGGTGCAAACCTTTCCTTGTTTATATTCATAAAGTCATGTTTTTGTGCAGCACAGTTTGACCTTTCATGTTCACGCCTTGCTTCCTTCAGGAACATATTCGATGAATAGCTTCTGATCGGCGTTCGCCAGAAAAAATGTTGGGCAATAAAACTTCGCAGGTATTTTAGCAGTGCAACGCTTTCATGGTTTCTAGGCCCGTCAGAACTATTTGCCGATCAAATTTTTTTTTGCTTTTCGAACCCATCCATTCGCACTTCTTACAGACAACAGTGGATTGACACACCAACCGTTAGCTGCGTAAGTTTGTGGAAGCAATGCTTGTATTAATCGTCATTCTTTCAGGAGCTGAAACTCGTTCTATGCTACCACAAGTATAAAACCTCTATGCTGAAGCATATATGTATGCTGAAGCGCGTTAAATGACAACATGAGTAACAGATCCTGAAACACCGTTCCGATTTAGCATGACATGGCTCTAGCATGCAAAATGGTTCGAAAGCCCAAGGATGCCCAAGGAACTGCAGCAGCCCCGAAATGCCCAAGGAACTGCAGTAGCTCAAATACCGTAGAGCCGTGAAATACGCCGTAAAGTCTGGTCCTGAAGAGATTATGCACTATGAAGAGTTTTTACCGTAAATTGCGTCAAGCAACTGCAGAAAACGAAAGTCATGATCATGTTTTTGTCGACACTGTATTTCTGTGCAACGCATAAATTTTCCCATTACGGGAGAAGAAGCAGCAAGCCACCACAGCGAGGCACGGGTATTCTCACTTTTGTCACAGCAAATTGTTGAGCTACTCGCATGCGTGTTTATTAAACAAGCTGATATACTGATCACCTTACGCAATAAAATATTCTATTTCCGTGCATCTACCCGTTGTTCAACCCATATGTCTCAAGTAACGCCGTTTAGTGTGATAAATCGTTGTATACATAAGTTGTTTGAGCAACAGTTTCAACCAGCACAAGAGTTCACCAAGTTAAAATGTCATAGGTTAATCATTATTGTTATATACATTCAATGCTACGATTTCTACTGAGCTTTTGAAAGTACAATTGGACAATCTTCCTGCACAGTTACTCAAACTGGCATTATCGGTGTACCTAGTTTTTCTAATATGTATCTTTTGTTGATTTTTCGCATATTCATCCGGTTTTTATCTGTGATTTTTTGATAATTTTCAGCATTCTTTGAAGCAGCACTCGTTACCGCTGATCTGTAACGCAGAGTCTATCTAGTTCAGATTATTCAGTCAATGAAGTATTTATGAGTCTCAATAAATATGAAAATTTTAACGTATGCGATTTCACACTGTGTGACGATTTCAAAGTTGATATTTCGGTCATTGAAGATAGTTACAAACAAGTTATCGAAGGAAATTACATAGCATTCAAGAATAATATTAAAAATTAACGAAAATTCTTCTCTAAGACGCTGATTCTAAGCCGCTTTAGCAGTCAAGTCTGGTGATGCTAAAGAAATTGACAATAATTTATTACCCTCGCTTCGGTCTACCTGGTTGAAAAGCTGGCTTAAGCAACTGAAGTATATCCTTTAAAACAGTTATGCTACAAGTGAAATAGCAACTCAATAATGAATATCGCGAGTCAGACGCGTCACACAGTGTCAAAAATTCGTAATCCAGTACCAACGCTTCAGATTCGGCAAAAGACAATGAGAGCCTTGAGTAGAATCTGCCGCAACACTTTCGCAAAGTCACTCTTGGCCATCCCGCAATTTTCAGTTGGTCGTTTGAATAAGTAGTAGCTGCTTCGCCTTCATTACCGGAAGCATTCTCAAGAGGAGTACAAACCATCACATCTGTAATTTCTGAATCTGGAGAAACAGCGGTTGCACACCAAAGCTGTCTCGAATACCTGTACTTCGGACCATGTTGAGGCATGTGAACCCAGCGATTTGTCTCAGAAAGCCCATTTCAGCCGGTTGTACCAAGGATCGAAGTTTCTCTGTCATGGTCCACGACTCGTGACCGCAAGTAAGCATTGGGACAAAGATCAACTTGAATACAGTGAACATATTCTTCAGACTCAGTTCCAGTTCAGTCACAGCGGTTCGGGCTAGTTCAAGCTGAACGCCACTAGATACTCAAATTCGCTGGTCGATCTCTTCCGCAAATTTTCCATCATAAGTAAATGCCACAAATGTGAGTATGCATGGGTCATTTACGTATTCAATTTTTTTGTTTGGCTGTTGCCTGCTTTATAAAATGAGAACAGACATTTGAATCTGCAACGAGCATATCCTCTTAACCCGAAAAGTTAGTCGTTTGACAAATGGTATGACTTATTGCTTGAAAACTGACTACAACTTTATAAAGGATCGTTTCGTAGCGCGTAAGCACCAGGACACTTAATCAGGAGACATTCGACAAATAAGACCTTCATCTTCATCTTCCATGACTACTTCTCCCTTCGTGTCGCGGAGGCAGACACGTCAGACATCCAACGTTCTCGATCCTATGCCAGAATCTGCGCTTCGGCAGAAGACAAATGGAGTCTCGAACAAATTCCTTCCATATATTTGCATCAGAACAATGTTGGCCGTCCATTGGCCTTCCGCCGGTCGGATTCGCAAGAAACAGTTGCTTCGCCTTCCTTTCTGGAGACATTCGCAACACACGCCCAAACCATTGCAGCTGTGACTTCTCAATCTGGAGAAGCAGAGGGTGCACACCAACGCTCTCGCTGATGTCAGTATTCCGCACCATCTCGAGGCGCGTAAGGAAGGCGACTCGTTTAAAATAGCCCATTTACCGTGTACCCGGGTTCGAAGATTTTCAGTCATGATCCACGACTCATGAACGCAGGTAAGCATGGGGATGAAGATTGACTTGAACACCGAGAGCTAAGCTTTCAGACTGAGCTCTGCTTTAGTCACAATGGATCGGACTACTTCACCAGAATGCCACTGACTACTCCAATTCGCCGGTCGATCTCTTCCTCAAATTTTCCGTCACTAGTAAGCACAACTCCGAGGTAATTGAACTTCTCCACCTGTTCCACTGCCTCTCTGTTAATCAGAAGAGAGCAACGGGCAAGAGAACGAGAAACCACTGTATTTTTCGTTTAAGATAAGTTCACACGCATGCCGGCCACGTCGCACTCGGCTGCGAACCTTCCGAGGAAGCATTGTAGATCAGTTTCAGAAGATGCCAATAAAGCAAGGTCGTCTGCAAACAGCAACCTTCTCGTCTCACATCTTCTACGCCGATAAACTCATCGCCTTGTCTGCTCCTATCTATCCTATTCATGTACAGCACAAACAGGAGATGGGACAGGACGCAGCCTTGGTGGAGATTACGCCATTTACTCTGACGTAGCACCTGCTATAAAAATAGAGTGGCTGGATGGTCTTTAGCAGCTGGCCATCTGTCATGTATACTCGCGGGCATGACCACAGACTGTTGCGTGGGATCCGGTCATGGGCTTTATCTAGGCCAACAAAATACATGTGCATCGGACGGGCGTACTCTCACGATTTCTCAACAATCTCGCGTAGGGCAAATATATTGTCAGAGGTGCTTCGACCGGCCCGGAAGCCATACTGTCTTTCTTGTGTCTTGGGGTCAGTTATTCCGCGGAACCTCCTTTCTAGCACCTTTGCGTAGACTTTACCTGGGAGACTCAATAAGGTAATACCCAGATGATCAAAGTACTCTCTCTATTTTCTCTTCTTGATTAGGAGTACAATAATCCCTGTTTTCCAGTCCGCTGGTGTCTTTCCCGCAGTCATCGCAGTCTGACAGACACGTTAAGCCAGCACATGCCTTGTGTGCCTAATGCCTTGAGCATCTCAGGGCGGATTTCATCAGTTCGAGAACCCTTTCGATTTTTCAAGCATTACGTGGCTTGTATAATTTCATCTGCAGAAATAGTAATATCCGTTCCGGGCTGCTCTACTGTCATGTCTTGCTGCGGTTGCTCGGGGTTGAATAGTTCCTCAAAGCAGTCTCTCCATCGCTGAATAATGTCCTCATCCTCGGTAAGAGGATGACCAGACCTGTCCTTCAGTAGTCTTAGACTGCCCTTTTTTCACCTCGGAGCCGGCGAACGGCCTGAGAGAATATCTTGTTTGCCGTTTGGAAGTTCGACTCCAACACCTCACCAAACTTCTTCCAAGGTTCAGCTTTGCCTGTCGTCATTGTTTCGACATACCGCTTGCGAGTAGAA
>UZAM01006795.1:28193-41716 GCA_900618415.1 Soboliphyme baturini
CTGTGGGTGCAAAAACGTAGTTGTATATGAATTGCAAAATGTCTGCGTCATTCTGAGTTGTTAACGTAGATTACATGTAATGTTACACAATTTCAACCTTTTTAAGACATTGCTTATCACTGGCGAAAATATACTGGCACTGACCCAGAGCGAAAATACCTCTCATTTTCAAGTAAGACAAAACCAGCAAAAGCTGTTGAAATTGTTTTATCCGGCATAAGGTAGTGTCCCCTGTTTGCAGAAGACATTCCAACGACCTTGAGAAAAGGTCAGCAGAGTAACTTAAAGATAGAATCCAATTGCTGAATGGCTCCAGCATCGTAGTAAACCTGAAAACGAACCTTAAAAAGTCGTGTATCTGTCCTGGTGATGGCTTCATTGATTGAAGCAGAAGCGCCGAAGAAAAATAAATTGTTTTGTTCACCCAAAACCACTAATTTTAAAAGCCACGTTTATGAAATTGCCTAATGCTATTTTTAAAGTGAACTTTTAAAAGTACAGCTTACCTTTGCCTTTTTTCTGCGCAGTTTGATAGAAACACATGGATTGTTTGACTTGAATTTCCGCAGCATTTGCAACCGCTGCAATTTATGTCACTGCACCCAGTTCAAATAAAGAAAATTCAACTTCTTTGTACTAAACGCTGACTTCACAACCACTGTTCTGTTTAGCATTTACCGAAGAACTCTCGTTGCTGCTGTAAAGTGACGCCTGCTCTATACGAGATAGTGTTTCGATTATTATTAGATACATGGACCGTTACCATAGAAATCTGTTCTAGCCAAGTACTTCCAAACTTTGTATTGACCCCAAAGGTATTTACTGCGACTGAATGCAGTCCCCACAGAGAATGGTGCGTTGAAATATTTTCGTTTGCTTTTTAAATCGATTTGTCAAATCAGATAGGGCGCTGGGCTCCTGTGATATTCAGCACCTGTTTCTTCATAATGAACCAGTTATGTCTTTGCATAATGAGTGTCCGCAAAAATTTCTTTATTGCTGAAAAAATAATACAGTTGTAGAATGCATCGAGTCTAACTGAACGTTGGAATAATTTGCATAACTCCGAAAAAAATTCAGTCAGATGTAGTAATTCTCATCCTTAACGCTCATTTGATAGCAGAACATTTAGATAATGAAAATTTGAAAATAGTCTTACCATTCTTCATACGTTTGTAAGGTAGACACGCGCTTTCTCAGTTACCATCGCAACGCAGGATGCTTCTTCGTACAAGACTGCGAATTTTCCTTCGGGTGACTGCAAGCTTCAGGTTTCAGCACATGTCAAAAGCTTTTGCTAAATCACGCTAGTGAGCCAATAGGCTTATGTTTGAATTGCAGTTGCCATTTCTTGTCAATATTTGAAATTATTAACGTTTCCAATGTCCTGCTTTTAATTCTGAACCTATCATTGTGCTGCTTGCTACCTTAGTGTTGAAACCACGCACTATACTTTCGCGTAGTCATAAAATACACCCCTATCGTGTTAGTTAAGTGGGAACTGGCATATGATTTACGGTGAAACTTCCGGTGAGGAACCTTTCTCCGCATCAGTGTTTTGTACATAAACGGAGTAGTACCTACAAGAAAGACGATTGAAATGGTTGCGAAACCAAAGGATGGAGATGATTGTGCGAACAAGGCCCTTGTCGGATTGTCTTTAAAAACATAAAGGTCAACCGTCATAACTTGCGGCAAAGACAAACCTTGTTAGAGTTGCTGTAGTACCACAGGAAGCGCAACAACGTCTGTGTGGACAGAAAACTGCTTATGCATTCGTCTATGAGGTTCTATTCGAATTTAAACTATGAAATTCGACTAATAGCGATTATTTAAATGGACGCTTTCTAATGGCCAACGCAAATGCAAGCTTAATTTGATCCTTAATTAAAGCCGGAAATTGTGTACTTTTCAACGATTTACTTTGGAATAATCTAAATTGTATAATATTAAAAGTTTGATGAACATTTGAAAGCTGTGATCATTTATCAGGAGGAAATTTTCCCAAAATATGAATTTATTTTTGATGCTGAACTGAGTGTGAACGGATAATATTAAATTTTCAAAATTTTTCAGGACATTGATTAATTAACGTTTCGGCCATTAAATTCATGGCCAATTAAAGGTAGATAATTCAATCAGTTGAAGGTAGGCAACGAAACATACCGTTTTCCGTCTGAAGTTCATACGTATTGAAATTCAACACTTTAAATCTAGTATCCGTTATCCGTTTTCCGATTTGTCCTCATTATGGGTGCACCATGAGCGCAAGTCGACGCTCCTCCTTACTTTTCTGTTCTTTGCTTTCTGCCTCCACCTCTAGTCTAGCAATTGACCATCAGATTATCCGAGCGTAATTTTGGACGAAAAACTCGATTTTGGTGGTTATAGGTACCCAGGTTGCAATTCTTGACGTCCACCTGTTGTTTTTCAGGCGAATCATATGGCTGACCAAATTACTGTTAATGTCACAGAATGTAGAAATAAGGTCTCGTAATCTAATCCATTGTCGAATTTTTCCATTTTGAGGACGATCCCGAAGGGGACGTTGCACATTCTTTGCTCCTTCATCCTTTGCGTGACCCCGGTTTGTTCTCAACTGTTTTAGTAGCAGACCAGCATCCAGTGCTATGGATCATGGCCTGTAAGATGGTTGAATCGAAATGTTCTTCTTATCACTCATGAACAGCCCACTCTTGGCAGTATTTCAACGGATTAAATCTAGCCCATGCCGCCTTCCTTGTGTTGCTGATTTCTCCATCTACCGACTTCAAATGGTCAACCTAACGTCCGAGATATCCATATATGTTAACTACTGCTAGCTGCTCGTCGTTCACCCAGACAGAGTCCTCAAGACAGTCAGCATCCTTTACGCCTTGGAGAGGTGAACCTCCAATCAGATGCTGAGTGATTCTTCTTGCAACTGCTTGATTTTCTGTTGAAACTCCATCGTGTCTTAAGCGAAGAGCTTCTTTCTTCAACAAATAGCAAATGTGTTAGTTGCTCTCCATCAGTGTTGATGCCATGGCACCAGTTTGGCCTGTTGAAGAATGACACCAAGGCCGCGACGAAAAGCGTCGGTGAGACTGTGTCTCCTTGGCCCATAGCTCGATGGATGCAGATATGATATAGTTCGCTGGACAGCTTAATGTCAGTTGTGCAAGTAGTATCAATTGTTCGATCAAGTTGACGCAAATAAAATTCATGCCATGCTCCTTCAAAGTGGCTAACGCGTCAGTTCAATCGAATCGAACGCTTTCATGTAGTCGACTAAAGCAAATCGAATAGGGAGCAGCACTTCTCCGACACTTTACCATAACCGATGGTGGAAACCCCGTACGATATTGGCTTGGTTACGAATTGTGACCAGTTCGATGTCTTTCCATACACGATCAAGAATGATGCTGGTGAAGACTTCGTCTGATTTGCAATCAGAGCGTAATTGGTTCATATTCTTGAGGTCTTCAGAATTGCCCTTCTTCATGAAAAGAATCTTTCTTGATGTCTTCCAAGCTTTAGGTGTCTTGTTCTATCTGATGTATTGCCTTAACGGTTTAGAAAGCGCTTCAAACAAAACAAACAATACCTTCAACTTTAAGGTAGTCTGGTCTTATATGATCTTTGTCTAGACATTTGCCATTATTGATGCTCTGACTGACTCATCTCTCACTTAGGAAACGGCTTCTACGGAAACTCCTGATTCATGCATGCATTTAAAAAGTAGGGATTGTTTCACAACTTTATGCAAATCACGTGTCCGATTGCGATTAGTAGCCTATGCTGCTCCTTCTTCTTTCAGAGCTCTTGGAAACCGTTGTTTCAGCAACTATTCCGTTCCACTGGGTTTTTTCTCAGCCATATTCTTCTTTAACCGCCGTAATCCTCATCAACTTCTTCTGTGTCTTTTTGAACAGTGCAGTGTACACGTTGTCCATTTTCCCTTCAATCTTCAATGGAGTTTTAGCCATTAGCTGCCTTGTTGAAGAACTGAAGCGCTGGTATGGAGTTGACACCTGGTGATGCGCATTTCTTTTGCGACATCAATCGTAACTGCAGAACGTAAATGTCTGTGATCTGACACTATAATGTCCTCGCATATGACCGACACGATACTATTCGTTTTTTATCCTTCAGTAAGTAGTGCATTTGGTTCGGAAAGTTCTCTCAACTTCTCTATGTCAACCGCCATTTTCTGGCTTTCTGGGAAATGGTGCTCTTGAAGGCGGCTCCTTTCGGAAAAATTTGCTAAGAGGTCACCACGTCAATTTCCTTCGCCTTTTACATATTTTCTGAAAAATACCTGTGTCGTTCATTTTGATTCCAACGATTGCGTTGACGGCTCTTTGGATAATCCCGTACCTATCCTTCTTTCCCATAGCACCTTCAAATTCCTTGTAGAATTGCTGGATCTCATTATCTTCAGCTTGTTGGGTTGGGATGTGAGCGTAGATCATTTTTGTTGCTCTTCATTTGTCCATGTGAGGAAGCATTACTGCCATGCTGGGTGATGCAATATCACAGCTAATTATATGCGGTACAGCCTTCCTTTTAAATTATAAATTGAACGCCGCCGGTCTGAGCGTAATTCTCGAATATCTTCCAAAGAAACACACGGTCTGCGTTGTTCCATTGGGTAGCAAGTTTCGTAGAACTTGGGGTTCCGCAGATTCCAATGACGACCATTTTGATCTTCTCCGTTTCGATGATATAGACATAGGACGTGCTTCTATCGGCAACGTTCTTGCATAATGGCTCTTGATAACTTTCGTGGTCCGTTTACCGATCACCAGTCATGTCCTGTGGCGCACCGATGTTGTTCAGCCAGACGCAGCAGCATTGACCAAGTTTTGTGCAACCTTCCTTTGGACGTTTATTGGGAGTAATTTTTCTATAGTTCATTGGGGACGCCAACCCTCATGATCTGTCGCTAGCATGTTCACAAGCTTCATCCAGTCCAAGAGATTCAAAGTATGGAATATTTTGTAAGGTTTAGTCGCGGAAATAAATAATTGGCGAGCGGTGGGCCTCAGTGCCTCAACTTACAAGGAGCAGAAGTATTCAGCTATGCTAAAATTTTGCAAATATATCTTCGCGGTCAGTATGTTTCGACTAATATTCATAAGTAACTTTGTTTCCGTATCGTAGGAAAGAAGGTCAAGGCTCAAATTATTTAATCGCATGTCAATGAAAGTCAATCTAAATGATTGCAGTTATCGTCATAGGCCCCCGGGATAACAGCAACTGTAAAACTAACAGATCATTTCATACTTTTTAATCAAATGTGCTTAAAACGAATTTTTTTAATTTAACCCATCAGGTATGAGATTGGGGGGGGTATCGTCCTAATTATTCTCCAAGGAAACATTATGAATGTATTACATGATGCTGCATGTGTTTTGAATAAATGACCGCGCCGATTGATTTCGTCGATTGCTTGGCTAAAGGGCCTGATTCGGATCGCAAACTTTTCTATTCATAGTCAAATAACAGATTCAGTTCAATTTGTGCACAGTAGCCAAAGTGATACATGATGAATCAATTCTGCTATAGTAGGTATCGCTCTGTTACCTGTTTCCATAACAACTAATGATCTTCGCTTCCCAATCCATGATTCAAAGCAACAATTAACAAGAACGAGGTAAAATTCTTTATTTTTCCGACACATTGCGACATCTCACTAATCTGTTACAGTAATATTCTTGGCATTAAACATAACAAAACGTAATGAAATGATTAGCAGTTTATTATTCATACTAAGGACACGTGGAATTATGATGATTTCTACAATGGGAGTCTTCGTGAAATATGCGCAGGTGCTAAATCATCTGCTGATAATTGCTTGAAAGGATTCTTTCATGGAGACGATCCGTTCGATTCTGATCATTAATAGAACGAAATAGAATCAGTAAGTTTTATCTCGAACTACTTTTCCAAATGCCTCTTTCTATATGACACTGATTTGCGTGGTTGTCGTGCAATCTATATATAAAGGATATTTTTAGTTGCCTGTTACTTCAAATGAATTGGTAAAGCTAGACCACTGAATTTGAACTGATCGTTTTAATATTCATATGAGGTTAAAATTTTTGCAATTTATATGATATGGAGGTTTTACATTTTTTACGTTTTGTCAAAAATTCATTGTATCCGCTGTTGCTTTGTTACTTGAACCGATTCGCCATCTAGTAACCTTAACGCTGTCGTAAATAGCTTGTCAGTTTTCTACCATACTCATTTAGCCTCCGTACGCATATTTTAACATTAAGAATGTCGCTACTGTCATATGAAGCTTTGAGGTAGATAATTCATCGTTAATTCTTGCTGCAACAGATCAGTGTTATCCAATCGTTTTAGGCTGCATGCAGTTGAATCGCTGTTTCACTTGTAATTTATCAGCTACTTTTCCTATCCCTGCAATTTATCATATGGTGCGAGAAAAATAAAGTAACCTGAAGTGTTTCTAGCTGTTACCTGAATTAGTGTGCTTAACTGTTTCGCTGATCGAGTTTCAGTTTGAAACGATCATCATTTCTCAGATCTTGTAAACGAACTGCTTAGTTTCTGGATTACACTCACAAAAAACTGAGCTACTGGAATCGCAATTAATTTAATTAGGATATCGCTGCATTCATGTACAATGGACACAAGTAAGGTCACTGTCGACTGGTTAGATTCAAAAGTAGAAATATCATTTTCTGCTCGAAGAGCAAATGAAAGTCTTCGATATGCCTCCTTCAAGGAGAAAAAAGGACAGTAATCGCCTCCTTCCTGTCAGACTATGTAATGATAGCAAGCTCGAAGCCAAGCACGTCGTCTGCGCTAGCGCTTGCGTGCGACGTTTGGTAATGTAGGGGAAACACTAATCAGCTCCGAGCACGGAGCTGTAGAACGTTTCTTGCACCATGAATTAGATTTGTAACTGTTTATGTTATTACATGGCAGTATAAAGAGAAACTGATAAACCTGTTGCGCTTTTTCATTCATGGCAGCAGCTGTTCACTTCATCTCATGCAATACTTATTCGCTTTTCTGCTACGCGCACAGCATGCCAAATTTCTATGATTCATCTGTATTTTACTGATCGTGTCTGATTCCAGAAATTTTAGACATATCAAGGTTGTTTTTCCTTTACACGAGCTTCTACGACTTTCTCAAGGATCCCACTAAAGTTAAAGCGCCATCACAATACAAAAAATGGCGTTCTGATCTTGACTGTCACAAAGAAATTCTGCGAGAATTCTGTAATTAACAAGACTGTGTGATAGAGATTGAGAGAGTGACTACAGATGGTTGAAAGTTAGAACTGAACGATCAGTTAAACTTTGAAATTCTTTTGAACTGGTTGTTCAGAAACTTGAGTGTTCTTAATTCTTTCATAGCAGCGTTAACAGCGTAAGCTATAAACTACAGATGAAGAGCTAACTGCTAGGGAGAACTGATTCTTTTGCACTCTGCGGAAGCATCATCATGAAATTGAGTAGATGATTTTTTATCTTTAACAATTAGGTTGCCTTTGAGGTTCCAGTAATTTAAAATATCTATGCATACGGCATCCATATATTTTTTTGTCCAGAAGCACTCAAATAGAAAATGTAAAGGTTGAGAAATTACATGTAATTTTTCTTGAAGCATTCGAATGGGGTTCCAAGCTGTTATCGAAATAAATCGATCGATCATGACTTATGAGGGTTTCAGTTTAAAATTTTTTAATATCCTACGTCATTTTATGTCAAATTGTACCAAACTGCACTGCCATTTCTAGTCCACATGGCAAAAAACCATTCAATCCAGAATCTGCTAGCCATTGTCGTAAGGTGCCGCTTACTTGCAGCGAATACCTTTGGTTCTTGATCATTGGTTTCAGGAGTATTTTGTTATATTTATGAATATTTATAGGTTTTATCAGCTTCAGGTTAATGCACAGCAGAAAACGGTATTGGTAATCCACTCATTGTTGCTCGTAGACGCAATGACGAGACACAATGGAAAATTTAGTAACATCTCCTACGAAGAATTACTGATCTGATAGTCAGTCATGATACTTTTAGAGGACTTCGGCATTGGAAGAAATGATACTGTTGCATCTTCTGCTTCTTGTTTATTTCATATTTTCCTGAAAGAAGTAAAATCAATAGGCAGAAATTATTAAGACATATTCACTGTTATCCTTTGGAGGTTTTTGGAGCTTTTGCGCAAACTTCATTCAAGTCAAAGCCGACAGTTTTCACTCGCTCTCGAATAACTGACAAAATTTTGATTCGTCTGGGTTTCACCTAATCATTCATCACCGAGTTTTATTTCAGCGGAAGGGTAGACGAGTTTCCGATTTATCGGTTCGTACTTGCTTCTAGTATTGGTTCCACCTTTGAGCTACAGTTTTTCTCTTGGTCAGCTGCGCTACTTTTGCTAATTCGATGATTGTCATTTTTGACTGCTACTTCCTGATGGTCTGTCTGATTCTTATGGATAACCTTAATTTATCTTTTGCCTATGGACTTTTAATTAAGTAGTGTTCTTCATTAAACTTGAGTTTTTCAACTACTTTAAGTTCCCCTTTTATTGTTACATTTTGTTCTCCTGCTTGGAATCACCTTTTATTCGCTATGCTACGCTGCCATATTCTGCTTGTTTGCCGGCTTTCGGCCAGCTTGTTTGGTCACGTTTCTGTACGATCTGCTCTGTCATTCACAATATGACTTTACATATTTATTCGGCTGTACAAGTCAGCTGCTGCTTTGGAAACTAAGTGTGTTGTTAAAGAGGGAGTAATTATTTGTTTTGCAAATTATTAAAAATTTGCCGTCGTTGGCAAGTTTTGTAGTCAGAGTTAATAACGTCAACGATAGGAGCGTTTTCCACGGCGCCGATAGCTTCGTTGCTACCTTAGCTTCAAACAGCCGCTCCAGTAACCACAGAGTCACTTTTTTCCGCTGCAATCTGCCTCTTTGCAAACTGCAGGTCACCTGACATGTGCTGAGGTCCGATAATACTTGACCAGTGTTATATCAGTAGCTCGTGCGACGATGCAACACGAACCTTTCGTTCATTAAATTTTTACAGGCTGCAGGACGTCGATATGCCTTCTCAGAAGAGTCACGCAGTATAAGCTACTGTAACACAAGTTCATCACTAACACCATAGTAACAAAAGTACTGTTCTACTTGTCCTTACTTCATCATGCAACAAAAGTGCAATCAAAGATTTTGTCGCACAACGAAATTAAACAGCGATGGACTTTCTGCCATCGTCAACATCTTTGTCGTTCCGGAGCTTCAATAATTTGTCGCTCGTTTCCAATGCCAGCGCCAGCGCACACCACCTCTTAACTTCGATTGTTGTTCATCCGTCTATAGCCGGTGTACTCCCTGGACAGAGACGATCAGGCAAATTTTCCACAACATCGGTACCAAGTATCAGACGATACCCCTCCAATTCGTCTAGTGTGAGTTAGGCGAGGTAGTTTCTTTCTTACAGTTACTAACAGTGATCCTACAGCTTCGAAGCTACCCGCTAGCAGTACGACATCATGCAAAAATGCACAAAAGAATTCACGTAGATTTTGCCCACTCTTGCCGCAATCGTGGCTTCAGTCCATGACATGTTGTCACTGGAATACGCAGTTAAAAAGTATTGCTAACAACGTAAGAGACTCAATTCCTCCTTACCATACTCCAAAATTTATATGAAAGAATTTACTGAACCTGTCATCGATTTGCACTGCACGTGATAATACATTTATCCATTTATGCGTATAAGCTTTGGTAGGATTCTACAGTGTTAGCCAAATTTTAACAGCGGCATCTCCAGACTTAATCAAAGGTTTTGGTAAAATCAACGAAGAGAGCAAATATTTGGATCCCCATTCTTTCTTTTTTGCTATTAGCTGTATCACTGGGAACATATTCTTCAAAAAACTTAGCTACCTGCCCCGAATCCGGACTGGTCTTTACCCAAGATCTTTTCAAGAACTTATTTAATCCTATTCGCAAAAGCACACAGGAACAGTTTTGCAGGAATGGAGAGTAGGCCTATTCTATGGCTGTTATTGAGATCCGCG
Organism: Soboliphyme baturini; assembly: GCA_900618415.1. Classification (NCBI taxonomy): domain Eukaryota; kingdom Metazoa; phylum Nematoda; class Enoplea; order Dioctophymatida; family Soboliphymatidae; genus Soboliphyme; species Soboliphyme baturini. The sequence continues at coordinate 38,251 of UZAM01006795.1, forward strand.
CAGCAGCTTTTCTAAGATATTGTAACCACAATATCGTTTGTTCAATTCTTTTAGATTTCCTCATTTTGCCGTTAATCCATCTGCTCCAGACATCTTGATCATCTCTGGTTGTAATCCATCATTTTAACTCTGCCATTTTGGTTAGGGTTTGCATAGAGCTTCATTTACTTCTTCAAGGATCAGCGACCTACTATCAGCATCCAATTTTTGTTCACAAGATGAATTTTTATATATTTCCATTAGGGTTAAATAGCGATTGAAAATGTTTTCCCATATCTCTGCAACCTCGACAGGATCAAATGTAACATTTTCGTCATTACTCAATGCGATTTTTAGTCGAAGCTTAATTTTTTCCATCCTAAACAAGATGTTCATATCGTTTCTTCGAGATGCATCTTCCATTAATTCAGCCTATCACTTCCAGAAAAATGTCGTGTCTTTCCATAATAATTTTTTTATTTCTTTATATGATTCCCTCTGAAAGCTTTGTTTATTATCAGTTGTGGCAATCATGAACTCTTTTTGCAACCGTTTACTGCCCATACTTCTCCACGATTTCTTTCGTCTTTTCTTCCACTCCGATTGCTCCCCTGCCGCCTTACCGTTTTATCATCGCCTCTTTATTTATGTCTCAAACTCTCTCGCAGATATAATGCATGCATGATCATCAAGTGGCCTGAATCTTCCACCAGTCGTGACCGGATATGCTTGAGATGGTTCTGGAAATTTGATCTTGTCGACTTTAAACCTTGCGCTACATTTATGGCACCTAATCAAGGGTTGGAGCTTGACTTTAACTTTGGCCATAACCAATTCATAGTCGCTGCTGAATTCAGCACTGTATACCCTGACATCTTTCAAATATACTCGATGAATTCTGATGATGGAATAGTCAGTCTGGTTTCCCGTTAATGCCATATGAGCGTCAAGTGAACTGATACACTGGTTTATGCAAAATATCTGCAGCCAAAAGTAGATAGTGTACTTCACAAGGTTCCGCTAGTTATTCACTGTTTCATTCATCTCGCTGATGCCAGGGGATCCCAAACATCTATGCATTTCATTTTGTTCTCCCCACCTTCGCATTGAAATCACTCGGAACAGTCAGGATGTCATGGGTTCAACGCTACTGCAGGAACATGCTCACAGCGCGAATTGAAATTCATCATTTACTTCACCAGCCCCTGTCACGGCTTCAAAAGATCATAACGGTCAAATACCGTGACACCAAGTTCTTTGTACCTGTGTGCAATAGCTCGTGATTTTCTATCGACCGCCAGTCCAACACGCACCTGTGTGAGCAACGCATTTTGTAGTGTTCCCTGTTCAATAAAAGTTATAGTTTGCAGCTGTCACAACAGTTGTTTCGAGCCAGTGCGTCTCTTGTATTGCATCTACCTCCTGTACGCAAATCTAATTCACTTCTTTAGCAATCATTGTAATTTTTCCACGTATGCGTAATGTTCGCACGTTCCACATTGCAAATTGATCCAGAAGTTTACCAATGAAAAGAATTTTTCGGGCGGCAATTTTTCGAGATCCATATTTATGGGCTGTAAGATTTCCGAGTCCGTTACCTATAAGGTCCTGTACAAATGACAAATTCTGTGCCGTTTCTGTAGCCGTAAATATCAGCGGATAATTGGCCTGAAATGGGTTTAGCCAAGCTTCTCTAGCTGTCTGATTCAGGGTTCATGATTGGCGTGCATAGCGCCCGTTGCAGTATAGAGTGTGCACGTCATCTTTCTTCGCTCTGCCAAGCATTTCCTGGCATGTCACAAGTCGCCCGCCCGGTCCTCCGGATTCAAATGGAAGATTGGGCTTTGAAGCCCTAGATTATAAATTAATTCATGTTTCCAAATTACAGCAGTTAACGGTTTTTTGGGTTACTCTTTTTTTAGACTTTATTCCTTTGTCAACATTTTCCTTCCGTTAAGCCTGCGATTTATGTTGACTAGTCGAAATAATGTCGGTTAGCTGATATTAAAATCATCGTCATAGAAAACCATGGGGTGTTTGAATTTCCATTTGCATTTGCAATAGAATTGTCAGATAATTAGAAATCAATTAATAATGACGTGACATATTGAATGTAGACATGAAAATGTATAAAAATCAAGAACCCAGTAATCCACGGTTGCGTGGAAATCAATGAAACACAGTGCCTCCGAAAAGATTAAAAATGGCTGTCGGATTTAAACAATATCCTCTCACTTTTGCCTTACCACCCACGCGAAGATATGAACAGGATAAACGAATTAGAGAGGAATTAGGATGCAATACACTCAATGAGTAATGGAGATTTATCTCATAGTGATCTACCACTTTGCAGAGAGTGAAGCTATAGGAAAGAAATCTTGTCCTCTTTATGTCAGGAAACAAGTTCACATAGTTTCATTCTTATCAACGTTCCCAGTACTGTTACAGTAAAATATAGCTTTTGCCACTATAAATTATTTAGGCGCGGCGTTATAAATTATAACGTGGTGATGATCGGTTGGCAGCTCGGCATTTGTCATAACGAGAAAATCCTTACAGGCCGTCACTGGCCACGACTATCAAATTGAAAATCGACTCATTTGCGCAAATTTTCCTTTACCACACATGCTGATGGAGTTTTCGATTCTCGAAGAAGATGCCTACAACAGACATTCCATTGTTTGCGCAACAGAGCATCATTCCACTTTGTTAAGATAGCCAGGGCCGTTCTTTCCAATCACGATATTTCACTTTTCAGTATCTGCTTCAAATGTGAATTGAAATCGTCCATTAGAATTTAAAATTAGAATTGATTTCTTAGCCAGGGCTTTTATGACTATCTTCTTATTCCTCCAGGATGAATTCATGTTCTCCATTTTAAATGGGCACACTTACCCGTAGCATGGTCACGCTTTCGTTTATTGTCGGATGATTGCCACTCTTCCACTGGAAAGCATCCAATAAATAATTCTGTCAGCGGATCAGAGTTCTACCAAAACATCAATACCATATTCAGAAGGGGTCATAGAGTCTACAGCTGAGTAGAAAAGCTTTCAACTGCAGAATTGTGCGGTATGGAATTCCAGAGCTCTGACGTTCTGTTGAAAAGAGTTCAACTATATCCAATCACTACCTTCGTTCAATCAACTAGCTCCTGCTCTTTCTTTCTGAGTGAGGAGATGGTTCAATTTTGAACTGTGAACTCGCACTGTCGGTATCATTTCTGTAAAAAATGGTCTGATGTGTTCTAATGGCATCGTATTGTCTGCTTCTTCCGTTCAGAACAGGGCAGCTGCTCTGTTGCTGAATGGTATATTCGTTGTCCTCTTTTCAATCTTCGACTGTGCTTCCAGCTGACTGAAGATATCAAGCAGGTTCTGATCGCCGACGTTTTATAATCTCTCTCAGTTTCCCTACAGCCAGTCAGCCTATTCTTACCTTGGTAACCCTGACGGTGACCGAGCCAGTATAACAGTAACATAGAGAA
>UZAM01006796.1:7946-18851 GCA_900618415.1 Soboliphyme baturini
GGAAGCTGTCAGGTGACATCCCGCTTCCCGTATTAGTCACCAGGACAATGACATTTGCAGACTCCTGTAGATTTAGAATTACAATTTCGCCTTTGCCGTGTCTGACGTTGAGAAGAATGCGCATAACAATACTGAATGGCAAAAACGAAAGCATATCTCCACGGTGTCACCCACACTTGATGGGGGAACCGCTGAAATGCCTCTCCTTCAACTTTGACTGCAAACATCGTTCGTGCCGATATCCCTTCCATATGGATGAGAACTCTGTGTCGAAATGTCTCATCGGATTGCAAGATCGTTTACATCCTTGGGCAATTTAATGAATCAAAGGCAGCCTTAAAATTGAGGAAGCTGGGAAACATTTCAAGGCAACTGGAATTGTCGGCATTGCTCAATGATTGATGCTCAGAATCATCTACTCTTGATTGGTTGCAACACGGCGAATATGGATTTGAAAGATATTTTGCTAACCGTATATAAGTTGCCACGAAGTCGACGGATCTGCGGACCTGGTTCTCTCAAGTTTTCCAGCTACCTATCTACATCACCTCGCTACTGTATAGTTTCATACATTTTCAGGTTTCATACTTCTGTCATACGCATAAACTCACAGTTTAATACGAAATTGAAGGCTCAGTGCTGCAGTCATCAGAGCAAATCAAATTTCTAATGAGCGAAAATAATGTAATTTTAAACACATGGCAAATTCGCAGTGGTTCTTGACACAAGCAAAAGCACAGGCGGCAAATTCTGTGTTTGATGTGCTGACATTGTAGTCAAGCAACATTGCGACCGACATTATCCATTAAACCGTGAATATTATTTATGCTGATAACTGAGCAGGCTACAAACCCTATTTTTTGACAGTGGTGAAATGTAGACTTTAATGATATATGAGTTTAGAATTAATTGCTACTGAAGTCAAAAAATTATCTTCGATGAATGTTCCATTGTGTATTAAATTTTTACGTTGTTTTGTCGACTCTTTATATGAACGAAGCAACGGATATAACACAAATCAGTGGCGTTTCAGCCTCATACTTAATTACGCTTATTCGATTATGATACGACAGAGTAATGAAATTAACGATAATAACTGAGCTTATGTACACTTTATTTACATATTTATTGTGGACACAGTAATGGAAACTGCATTTATATTGTCCTTGGGAATGGTTCTAAATTTTAGCAAACACGTTGATTCATAAAGCAATTTTTGTTCGATGGTAAATTAATCCATTTTAGTTTTTCTGTGAACCTTTGTACGGGGCCTTCAGAGGAAGAAGATATCGTTTTACACATAAATTACCGTATTAAAGACAAGGCGATCGTCTGCAATTCTTTAAAGGATGGAGTTTGGTTACCTAAAGAAGTTCGGTTCAAAATTTCAAATAAAGTTGGAGACAAGTTTGATTTGAGAGTTAGATGCCACGATGACAAATATCAGGTAAATTATTCCCCTCGGTCTGATGTATGATGTATGTATCTAATTTTATTCTTAGATATTTTCTGACCATAAAGATCTTGGAGAATTCAAACACAGGCTTGCGGTTTCGTCTGTGAAGTACCTGCGCATCAAAGGAACTTGCGACTTGAAAGCAGTTCTCTGGGAAGGAAACTACTACGTAAACGATGTTGCTGCGTTAAGCACCGTATATGCAATTGACTTTTGATTTCAGTCATGTCCGTACAGAATGAGACTAGACGGCATGAGTCCTGGCCGCAAACTGTTTGTCAGCGGAGTGGCGCATGGAAAGCGATTTGCCGTTAACTTCTGCCACAACGACGACGTTGTTTTTCACTTCAACCCGAGATTCGACGAAAAGGTAAGAGCAATCGGTCGAACCGCTGTGCGAGCGTTTAAATCGCTGTTCAGGCCTTTGTGCGCAATATCCGCATGAACGGCGAATGGCAACAGGAAGAACGTTCAGGAAAGTTTACCCTGGAGAAAAAGAAGGAGTTCGATCTGCTGTTTGTGTGCGAGGCTGACGCGTTCAGGGTATGGCGACAGCCTAATTTTTGCGGGCGGTTATCCATGATTTTCAGGTGTTTGCCGATGAACTTATGGTGTGCTCGTTCGTGCATCGCTTTCCTCCGTCCAATATCAATGCCATAGAAATCGACGGTGAACTGGACCTGCAGCTGGTCCACTTCGAATAAATGGCTACTCCGCATTCATTCCGTGATCCATATTCTTCGCCACGTTCATTTAATCTGGCTTTACAACACGTGCTTATTAGTTCGCTAAGAAAATGTAAATGTTTACATTTAGGGAGAAATTCTGCTATCCATATTCTTTTGTATATACGTTTATTGCCAATTTTTTGCAAACAATTTACACTGTACGCTAATTTGCGTTGTAAGCCTTTATGGAAAGAAATCGAATAAAAATTAAAAATCCAGTTACCGGTGCTGTTTCGCATTTTCAGCACTATTCTTCACAGTAGTTATGCTTGACATGGATTTATAACCAGATTTCATTATTCAATTTCACGAATGTAAAATAATGCATCAGATTCTTTAATGGCTCTCGTGTTCTGAATTGATCTCCACTGATCCATTGTTTCACCCTTTCATTTCTAAGCAATATTTTTTGTAACTGGTAGGGCTTTGTCAGCAATTATGCATCAATCCAAATTTAGTTACTGAAAGCACATATACGTAAAGTCAAGAGGGAGCAGGGAATATTCATGGAGCAAGCAAAAACAGACAGTTCAGTACTTAAATACACTAAATAGCCATTGCAGTTTTCAAAACGGTTTCATTAATTCACAGTTAGTATTCACGGTGTATCCCATTGTTGAACAAATTTTCTTATAAGGCAAAACACCATTTAACAAAAAGCTTAATAACGATTGCAAACTCGGCCGTTGCCGGTCTCACATCTGGATGAGAAAGGAGTATGGCTAAGGACAGTGGCGAATCCCTGTTAAAACTTAGCTACCTGCCCTTTGTATGGTATTGACGTCATCGAAAATTGTACCGGCTCGGTCGTGACCCGGAATACCAAAGTCCGCGAAAGCTGTCGAAAGTTTGCGATCAAAACCTGCTCATTTCCTTCTGGCAGCGTAGCAGCACAACAACGGCTGCCGAAAATCAATAATGAAGATACCAATCAGCAAAGGAGTGCAACCCGTTCTGAACCGAGGAGGTAGACGCGATGCTGTTATAGCACCTCAGAAAAGGCTTCACGAGAACGACACCGCCAGTGGGAGCTTACTGTCGGAAATTGCAATATATCCTCAATGAGAGAAAAAGAGCAAGAGTTACTTGATGAGGCCGTCAGGTACTAACTGGACATAGATTCTTGTCAACGAAACGCTAAGGCTCTGGAATACTGAACCTCTGTGAGGGTGCAATCTACTCTACTGAGATATCGACATCAAAACGCGCGCTCAGATATCCTGGTAAAACTCAACATCGCTGGCAAGATCACTGAACTGAAACCAGAAACTGCAGCAGACGTTTACCAATTAATGAGAGGGTGCAACTTATCGTGCCATTCGAGCGCGTTTACGCTAGTCTCCCTAAATCAAACGAAAGACTGATTCAAGAAATTCTCGAAATGTACGGTAGTTATGGCAAAGTTTCATGTACTGACGATAGAAGAGTCATGAGAACAGAATATATGTAACTTTAGTTCTCCGAAGACGAACCTTTGAGTCGATTCCTCACTTTAAACATATACTATCTGACAGTTGCTCATCACTCGCTAATGTACGTTTCTCCGTCCTCACTTCTTCTGGCACTGCTCTGAATCAACGGACGAAATTCGGCTGTCACTGTGATCATCAGGTTTCATTTCTTAGGCTGGTGATGAAAGATATTGCCTTTACCACTGCAGCGAACTTTACATCTGAGATGCAATTTGAGATACCATTTCTAAAGAACAAATATAAATTTGGGTTACTCTGGTGTTTTAGCTCTGTCGTAGTATGACGACAATGACACAACAATAACTATCATAGCACGTCTTCAGTGGCAGAAACCATCAATGCAGCAGACACCGTTGGCTTAGACTCTCGAGTACGAACTGTTCTTGCAGAAGTGTCTGAAAACTGAGCCAAAACCTGAAAAATTTCTATGCCACACACTGTTTTATAAAAAATGGACTTGAGTGGAAAACGAAAAACATGAAAAAAACAGGTTTCAAGTATGTTATTTACTTTTCATCGTACCATATAAACGTTAAAACCTAATCAGCGCGTATAAAATAGATGAGAAACACCAAAAAACCATAAACACTTTCGAAAAACATATGATAGACATGTTCAGTTAGATCAGCGGATGGATTCTAATGTAATTCAGCATTTGTATGTACTTTGAAATTCCGTAAGAAAGATGAACAGTAAATGTCAGAATTGACAATGTATCATTGGACAACATTAGCTAAAAATTCTGTTTTTCAGTAGACAGTAAAGCAATGTTCTGAAATTATTTAATGAATAAACGAAGGTGAGAATGAAAATAAATAAAGCCATAGACTAGCAAAATTATGATCAATCGCTGAGTTATTGTGCGACAGTACCAACGTAGAACAGCAGATTTTCAGTGGTGCTCGCAGATCGTTGCAAGGATTCCGGAGTAATCAACTTTAACAAATAACGGAATTTCTAAAGAAATCATGTAAAGGTGTGGGCTGGGCGAACGACGATGCAAAGCAACGGTCAGTTCTATACTTTACATGAAAAGTATTTCATTTCTGGACTAAACTTGAAATCAGTGAAAGTTCTGAAATGTGAGAGCATGCATATTTAAGCAATATATGCCCGCAACTTCGTAGTCGTTTTAGTGCATTCATAACATCCTGAATCTTATATCATTGCCGATATACTATTGGGGTCAGATTATTCAGCACGGTTGCCATATTATTTTTCAACTGCCTCAAACACGAGAGTTGAGAAATGATACCAATCAATATGCTTGTTAAATAACTTAAAATGATGCATAAGTTTATCAGCTGTTGAATTCGAGCTGTCAAGCGCATTTATGTTACATTTCTGCTACTGGCGTTAGCTTGACTATGCATGAAACAGGTGCATCTCGAACGTCGCTGGGCGAGGAATATCATTTTTGGTAAAAATGGAAATTCTTTATGATACATCAACGCGTAGCCAATTGACAAATATGATTTTTTACTCATAATACGTTCTTGACAAGATTTTGCTAACCGCCCTCGTTTGTTTACTTCATATTTAAAGAACTTCAACCAAAGTAAATCATTTTATCAATACTTACGGCCTGCTGCAATGCATTATGCAAAGAAAGGGATTATAACTAAGTTCGGTAAAACTCGATCAGTTTATCGCACTTATTATATATGCTGCTGCAGCTACAGAGGAGGAAAAGGAAAGAAGCGTGTGAATGGAAAGCGGGACACATGATTTCTTTCTTCAGAGAAGAAGGAGAGTTGTTCATTTAATCGCAACTGAAACATCAATGAAATGTCTAAAAAACTTTTTCCATATTTTTCTTGCTGCAAATGATAGAATCAAAATACCTACTAACTTTAAGTTCTTTCTATATACTTAAAATTTCCTACTAAAGGGAAGACAAATAGATAGAGGCAGGGTACAGAAATTAGACATTTGAAGACGTTATATCAAATCACTCAACTTTTGTGACGAAGAAAACGCATTGTGAAAGATAGAGCGCAGCAGTGCCGTCACTCTGTTGGAGAGCAGGCAGTGACATTATGAAGGCGGAGTTCTCTAAAATTTGATTGGCTGATAGCTTAATACGGAAGGCTTAACCCAGATGGTCATGTTTGACAATTTGAATGAAAGTAAAAATTAATTAGTCAGGTTCATCTTGCAGATCATTTTTAAAACCGTAACCTCTGAGTAACGTGTTTTGCTCGTCGATCATCTGTTGAACAGGGTTTGAAGTTTTTCGGCTTATTGTTATGTCGTTTTAGGCTTGCGTCTTTAGAATTTGCGCGTTATTTGTATCCTAATTAAGAATGCTTGTTTTCTCTAATAGAGAGTTACAGTGCATTAATTAGAGGTATCGTGGTGATTTTGAGTGTTGAAGCAGTCGTTCGGCTAAGCATGCGTTTACTCAGAGTTATTCGTCATCGATTAAGCTTGAAATTATTAATTGTTCGGTCATGATGATTCATAGGAATTGGGTTTTGATTTAATGAGAGTTAATTAGACGGTTAATTCTAACCAAATGCCTGTAGCTGTCCGATTGTTTGGTTCTGAATTCTTTCTTAAATAACTTATATATTTCTTGAGAGTTCCTGTATTTTCGTCATAATTTGGATTGTCAGTAAAATTCTGATGGGTCATGGGCGGTACTACTCTTAACTTGATCTGGAGGGAAAGCATCATGCCATGGTGTTAACTTAAACATCTGAAGGAACGATCTACTCTCACAGAATTAGTCGTCCACATTTTCGCCAGTTTCTACTTGGCAACGCTGTCGTCTCATCTCGCTTTCCTTACATACAGTATCGTTTGTTTTCTCTCAAGAATAAGTGAGGAAGCGTCCTTTGTAAAAGTTAGCTCGTCATTCCTCCCACCTGATCGTTACTTAGCAGTGGGCTACGGAACCGTTGTTAGCTAATCACTGACAAATCTGCAGTTGCCTTTAAAGCAGATTTTTTTTAGAAAAAAAATGTTGGAATCACGTCTTTGTGTGCACCCGAAGAATGGGCGATTCATCACCATATTGTCCTGTAGGCATAAGTTAGCATTCAGCTTTTGAGGCCAGTGAAGTTGCTTCAGGCTTAAGCGGCTAAACGTATATTTGTTTCAGATGAGAATGCCAGATGGGTGAACCAGAAGCGGTCAGAGAGAACGACAAAGAAAAACAGAAGAGCAACGATGGCGAAACGGTGATGAAGAACAACAGCAACTGCTTCGTTGGTCTTGCGGACGGCCGTGGTCTGTCGCTGAAAAACCTCGTCAACCCGGTGGTGTCGCTAGGTCGGCAGAACCTGTCCAATGTCAACGGTCCTAGTTTTGTGTACGTGAAGCTGAATGTCGGTGGCTCGCTGTACTATACGACCATCAGCACGCTGACCAAGCAAGACTCGATGCTTCGTGCCATGTTTTCTGGGCGTATGGAGGTGCTCACCGACTCAGACGGATGGATCTTGATCGACCGTTGTGGCAAGCACTTCAACCTCATTCTCAACTATCTGCGCGATGGCGCCGTTGCGTTGCCCGATTCTAGGCAGGACATCAGGGAAATCCTGGCTGAAGCCAAGTACTATTGTCTTCAAGTACGTTTTTATCCACCTATCTTTGCTTAAGGCAGATATGAAAATCAACACCTCGTAGCGACAAATCCACGTGCTGAATATGTTTTTAACTTTTGTAATACGTCACTGTATATGAATTCGTTAAATCGGCACTTCGGTAGTTGTAGACAATGAATCAGAAGATGGTAGTTTCAGGCAAATTATATTGGCCATCCTCATGGCTGGAAGCTTTTGTCTTTGCGATGGATAATTTAGTTTCACTGAAACATCGGCAGTTATATATGTAAATCTAGGGACCTATTGTATCGAGTAGCTTAAAACACATTTGGTTGCATTGTTCTTTTTTTGGTGGCGTGAAAATATTTGCTTTGATTTGTCTGCCAAGCTTTTGTATATTACACTTCTACGCGTCATTAATATATATCAGTTTCTTACGCGTTGAAAACTGCTGAGCGTTCCCAGTCAGTGGTAGTTCGAAACACGAAATAATGAGGTCACAAATGCTATGAAAAAAGAAAATATTTTCTGGCGAATGGGAATCCGACCTTGCACTTATGTAGTAGACGTCATTTTGTAATATAATTATTTCATAGGCTTGTTAGAATGGTATAAAATACGTTAGAACTATCGCATACCAGAGCGAGCCAATATGGAGTTTTATTATTGCCGAATCGTTTCTGTTCTTGTACTGAATATAGAAACCATTGGTTAGCTGAGGACCAACGGTAAAAGTTTTTTTCTACGCTTCTGTTGTAAATTTGTATACGGGAAAGAATATCTGACTACCAACCCGGAAGCAAATTTTAAAGTTGCTTTTCTTATTTCGATTATGAGTAACAACCTTGGTGTTATCCAGTTTTATTTAACTTTATCTAAACTCTCTTTAAACCACACGCGCCGCGATGTTTGTCAGATATCCTGATGGTATGATGCTGATCTCGGCTTTCCGGAAAGTCTCGGTTCAACGAATTCAGTTGCATCGACGAAACAAACCAAGGAGTTCGAGACAGCGATTCGCTGATCAGCCATAGGAACAGTGCCCAGTTGAGATGCGTCATCACTGACACCCGTTCAGCACGACTACAGCAATTTATTATAAAGGAACATTTGGTCCCATGCATACGCACCGTCAAATATTCGGTTGTTACTTGAATGAATTTAGAATGACCTGAGCAAGTTACGACTTAGAGGTTCGTAAGCATAGCAAACAAACTTATTTAGTTTTTGGAGACTATGACTAGTACTTGACAGTGAGATAGCTCATCTCATCGTGTTCGGCTGCCCGCTGCCGCAGATCACCTAGGCGCTAGTCCGGTTTCCCGACAAACAATTGTATCCTGCAGATTCCTCGTTCTCTAAAATGGATCCGTCCAAAATTATTGAGCGGATTCCATCAGCCAGCATTACCGAAATCATGAGGTTGGGACAGTCGCTAATTACGTATTTTAGCCACACGTTACACACGAGGTTCCGGAACGTGGAGATACGACCAACGCCATCTTAAGTCGCATCGCATGAGTTACATAGCCGGTTAGTCTTACCCTTTATTTCGAGGACACTCATTGACTCCGAAGAGTAACAGAGAAAAGTTATTGTGAATGGCCTCAGTTCGCGGCATTGAGGGCTAAGAGGATATTTTTTTTGTTGTCTGTTGTATTTTTTGTGGCGAGAATGCTGATTGCAACTGCGTTGACCAAGCGAATAGACTTCTTCTTTGCCAAAGTTATTGCTTATGTTTATTGTGAAGAAGTCATGACGGTATCTTTTTGTGAGTCAGTTATCACAGTGGATACGTTTATATCTTTGCAGTACAAACAGTTTTACCAACGTGCATTCCATTTTTGCTCACAGAGGCTAGGGCGCATTTTAATTGTGCGACAGGTTCATGCTGTTTGACCAGCTGAAGTGTCCATGCGTCGTGCATCGCAGCCTGAGTCTGACTTCTGCTGTGTGTAAGTTATTAATTATCAGTTATTCGCTTGAAATTTTATTCTTTTGCTTAGTTTCTAAGTGTACTGAAGCGTGAGCACCATAACTTTAATTGAAGTTTTATATGCATGTTTTTTAGACATGTAGCATGTCGCAGAAAGTTGAAACATCCGGAGTTTGTTGTCAAGGTCTATGTAGTCTTAAAACACTATTTATTTAACGTGTTATATGTTACGCGTATAAAACATATATATCTTATACAGATGTTTATTCTGTATGTTGTCATTCAGAATGGTGATCTGTCTACGTGGCGATACAGACTGAAATATATTTGCAATTCAGTGCATACCAGTATGAACCGAAATTAATTCGCTGTCCATTTCGACTAGTAATCTATGGTTTTTACGATGTCAGCTCATAAGTCTAGTTAGCCTGAACCTAAGCCACAGCAGAAATTTTATCTTCCAGGAGACAGTACGAAAGGCTTAGCGATAGTCAATCCGGTAAAGCGTGAATCAATTTCGGTCTATCCGGATTGAATTAATTTAATCAAATACAGATGATACGTATAAATGCAAATATTTCAACAGGTAGGCAAATTGTGTTCTTAGATCAGAGTATGTTAATATAATGATCAAGTTATTTGATCAGCGGCTTTCACGACAAACTGTACCGACCCCTTGCTCCTAGTAGCGGAAAGGAGTGATTTAAGCGTGCCACCATTCAGTGCCATTTGCAGCATTAAACGCATCTCGCTTCATTTTAATCGCTTTTATTAGAATGATGTTTCATTGACTGGTAATTTTTACATGTTACGACAAAAATCAAAATATCGTTTCGTATGCTGGAATACTTTAATAGGCGAATGATTAGCCCCATTAATACTAATAGTGTATTTATGCATTATAACGAGCTCATTGTGTGCGAAGAATATTTCTGTGTGAACTACGTTTGTAAGCATCGTGTCCTCTGCGTACATTCGTTAGGTTTTAGGGACTTATCGATTTGTGCCAAAGCTGGCTAGATTCGTCGCAGTCGGCAGAGACAGCGGTCATCTGCCGTGTGCCGATCATTGTAACGGCTCGCGAGGAAAAGCTGTTGTTGCAGTCTACAAGCAAAGTACTTTTTGCCATTATTCTTTCAGCTGTTTGTTTGTAATATGTATAATGTTTACCGTCTCTGCTTTTGTTTGTAGCCAGTCATCAAGCTGTTGCTGAATCGCCATAACAACAAGTACTCTTACACCAGTCAGTCAGATGACAACCTACTGAAAAACCTTGAACTGTTCGACAAACTTGTGTTGAGGTTTAACGAAAGAGTGCTATTCATCAAAGGTGAGTAACGCTGTTTTTACCTGGGAATGTTACTTGTGAAAAGTCAGAAAGTTTGGACTTTGTATGGCAACAGTGTTCTCTAGTTCGTAAATGTCTCATTTTTCCCATGACTGCCTTTGACTTTATTTAAGGAACTTCTGAATAAGGTCATTCCTCAAAGTTGATTCATCACTTGCCCAAAACCAGATTCAAATCTTGACGTAAATTCGTTCATCTTGTGTCGGATCAAATTACCAGCATGCAAAGAAGGAAAGACATCAAAAAGCTATCAAACCGTAGCCGCAGCCGCTGAACGTGCAGGATCACTAGATAAACTAGTTGAAAATACATGATTCGGTCTTCAGACTATGTTTTAAATGGCTACATCGGTGACTGAAATGCTAGAACCTCTGTGATCAGTTACTAAGTGTAAAGCGGTATGAATCCAACATG
>UZAM01006797.1:45697-55912 GCA_900618415.1 Soboliphyme baturini
AATTTGTCTTTTCTGAAGTTCAGACTCTGGCACAAGATCGGGAACGTTGGAAGCTCTGTCTGACGCTTCTGCCTCCGTGACACGAAAGGAGAAGCGGCGATGGAAGATGAATATGGAGACTGTTCCAAGCGTCGCCTTCTGCATAATCATCCACCTTGATCAGGTCATCATTGACTTTGGTGAGCGCTGATTGTCTTTTTTCACGACCTCAAGGGCACCGATCATCAGAGATATGACTTCTGGCTTTACTCTTCAGATCTTTTGTACTTCCTTTCTCAGCTATTTATATTTTAGCGTCTTTGCTCCTCCATTGTTTTCCCTTCGTTGTATTCTCGACTCGTGAGTGTTTCGCAGTTGGAATATACATATAATACTAGCACATCGATGAATCACAATCTCATTCGTTTCACAAATTCTGTACTTTGCTTATGCTTTGTACGAATTCATATTCAGGGTTTGATTTTGGGCTGCTGTAGGAAGGGCCTTGGTTGTCCCATGAAGTTTCATGATCATTCTAATGTCTTGCGGATGTCGATGTCTTCATTGAGTTGGCTAAGTTACTGTCAAAGAAGTTCCTTATTCGTCCAACCATTGCATTAGGCATCTTCCATATTTTCCTGATAATTTTCTGCGTTTTCAGCTGTTGCTGTTATAGTACGCATGGGCCGTTATCCTTTACAACAATCAGCACCGTATCCTTCACCGCCTTTGCCAAATATTACCTTCGAGAAAAGGTATATAATTCCAGCATATGTTTGATAATAGTTAACTCTCTTCCTCCTTCTATGCGAGGGACACACAGTCTGTTCGGATTCGCTTTTGCATCTACCATCCAGTGCAGGTTCGGTTCTTTCGTATATTTTGATAGCTTTCGAGCCTTTCCGCTTGCACCCGTTCGACGATGCTTCTTGTTCAAGCCAGCGCTGGCAGTGATGCAATTTTGTTCTTCACGATTCGTCAGATTCTCTTCTCATATTCCGTATTAATTGTTAGTTTCATTTTTCATGTAATACACCGTCAATTTCTAGCATCCGAGGTAAGCAAGTTATTAAGTATTGGATTTTCTTCCAATCAGTATATTTTACCTGCCAGTAGCGTCATTCCATCGCATTAACAGATCCTTCCATTCTAAATCTCGACCATAGCACACTTATCTAATCCTATTTCTTTCCTTATGTTGTTCAAGATTTTTCGTGTGCCCTGAATCAGCTTATCCATCTCTTTTTCAGATTTCAGGTCATCCATGCATGCCAGATACGAAATGACATTGGCTTCTTTGAATTAATATCCTTTGCTGGTGATATTTAACGAGTAACTGAGCGAATTTAACGCCAGACAAAACTGAAGCAGCGAGATTGAATCTCCTTGAGAGAATCCTGGTTTCCATCTTCACCGGTACCAGAGCGACTTTGTTACATAGCAGTTTTGTTCCGATGTTTCATCACTACTTCGAAGAACTTTACTCGGTTGTCGTTGAAGTTTCAAAGTTGCAGGCATTTCGTCACCAAGTCATGTGGTATTAAATTAAATTCCTTGGTAAAGTCTCTTCAGACCATCATCATGTTTGTCTTTCTGATTTCGTAATATCGGTGTAGCGCGTTAATAACTAGCCCTTGGGTGGCCTTGAGTTCGCCAGGGAGCATTTTTGTTCAGGAAATATGACGTGATTCGCCTGCAAATGCTCGTAAACTGCATTGTCTAATATAGACGTCAATGTTTTTGGAAATCACATTACGTCCTGTAGTTGCTTACATCGCCATAAGTCCGGTTCTCATCTTTCAAGACAACGTGTTTCACTCCTTCTGTTAGCCAAAGAGGTGCTTCTTCTTCGAGCACTCTCTACAAGAATACTGCTATTCGTGACTATGAACACAAGCCGTTTAAGCTAGAATGCATGCACCTTATTTTTTCAAAGATTCCCTTTGAATTCTTTCGTATTTCTTTTACCGAGATTGCTGCATTGTTGTTGGCTTTGTCATTCCCATATTTCTTCAGAACTGAAACGATTTTCACAATATTTGCGGGTTTGGCTCCAGTTTTCTATAAAAATCTTTTAACGTTTTGAACGAGTGTCCTATGTTGTTCATAATGCATGAACTTGCTCTGATATGTCCAACGTTGTAAGTTGTTGCTAGCCATCATTCGCTTAGCGTCCATGCAACACTGACTGATGTATCTTATCCAATCCTGTACACCAACATCTTGCTACCTCTTCAGGTGCCTACAGAGTAGATCCTGTTCGGCAACTTATAACAGACTGCCTCAGTTTGACAAAGTTCCTGCGCAGCCCTTGGTGACCCGAACGTATACCAGTCCTCTACAGAAACGTTTTCTTTGTAGTTCACAATAATGTCTAGATGGTTACTCGCACTTAATCAGAACTCTCATATCCGCCAGCATACATGGTCCCGTCTTTCGCTGGCATAGCCTCAAGGGTCATTAAGGAACACAATCACAGGCCCCTCCACATTCGGGACTGGTAACAGTTACTGCATTAACAATTATCAATGGTAGCAGAATGACTTTATTATCAAGCGACTGAATAAAGTCTGATTGTCACATGATTACGAAGAGGCCTTCATGATGATGCTACTATGATGAAAATCAGTGGTGAACTAAGCTGCAAAGGTCATGGGTCAGCTGCAGCGAGATTGTAAACAACAGAATTTGATGTCCTAGATCAGCCATTGTCACTTGGCAAGAGGCAACGCAAAACGGGAAATTTTTTGCACTGTCATTAACATGAAGAAAAAAATTATTTAGGTACGCAGAGCTAGACCTCAATAGAAATGGCTCGACTCACAACGTGGTTAGAACTTGTTGGTTTGGTGAAATGGTACACAAGTCATTTTCTATCCATGACCTACTTATCAGGGGACGACTTGTAGGTTATGATAACTTTTTTAACGTTAAACATTAGCTAGAAGGATTATCACCTTTTGACATTTATGGAGGCCAGTGTTTCTTATGTCATAAATAGCTTGAGTCATCAGAAGTTCCAGTAAATTGCTTTCAAGAATGTTTGTTGATTCTGCATGAGGGGTTCGTTCCAAAAAAATCGATGCGATGGTCCATAGACTCTCAACCCTCTGCAATTTGAAAACGTTGAGTAGCTGCGTTCCTCAACTAATACCTAAAGATGGCAATGCTTGACCAATACCTGTTCCAATGGAACATTAGTCTTTACTCTCGTCAGCAGAGTCCAAGCCAACTTTTTGATCTGAAATCCATGCAAATGTTCACAGATTAAACAACTTTAATCTGTGAACATTTGAATGTAGAAAAATTCCTCATGTACAGTAGATTATGCAAGTGTTGCTATTTTGTTGGAGCCATAGTGGATTAATAGAAATACAGAACTGAGTCTACACAGCATTTAATCATCCCGGGTTTCATCCTCTGAGTGGTAATTCCAAAAATTCAAACGCTGGGAGCTAAGGATGAGTTCGGCCGCGAGTCATCGATTTTCAAAAGAAGCATTGAATAGGGGAGCCTATTTCAAATGCTAATATGGGGTTTTTAAATTCAGTACTTTCTTAACTACAAATTTATTCTTGGGTGTTATGTTATTCAGCTGATAGAGGTTTGTTTTACATTATATTATTGGCATATTGCAAGAATATTGTTTAGTTATTGTCACTAAACACGACACGCGAGATTAAGGTGAACGTGGTTAATAATTCTTTGTTCATAAATGGTTGTACTTATTAGTACGAAATTTAACAGAAAATATATAAACAGCCTAGTAACATCAATGCAAATATGAATGAATGACAAGTGTTGACAAACATGACGTGTAAGATAGACTAAACAGCCGTTGCAGTGTCAAGTTCAACAGTTCTGTACCATGGATAGGAGTGTATGAACCTTAAGGTTTGCATCGTTCGGTCTTTCACGTCGATACAAGAAGCCCATTTTAAGCGACAACACCAACTCTGAAAAATGACATTTTAAAATAGACATGTATCGCTATACAAAACAAATGCTATTGAAAAGCAGATTGAAAATGAAAAAAATGAAAAACTTGCAAAATTTAGTAAGTAACTAACGAAGGCTAAGAACAACGTGTATTTACTGTTAAATATTTAAAGACCTGCGTATGAGTTTCACATCTTTTATGAACTCCCTGACTTAGGTAAGACGTTCTAACCGGAATAAAGGCACGAAACTTAAGCAGATCGATTTTCTTGAATTAAACCGCTTTAACGTCCTCTAAAATAAAATTTTATAGACAATTTTCTTAAAAGATCAGAATTGCGTCGATTTCCGACACTAAAAGTTAAAAATCATGGGACAGAGACTGCCACTGAAAAAGGATCCTTGTTCAAAACGAAATTTTAGGTATTTTAAAACTGCAGGTACTATGCTGTTCACAAAATAGAAAGGGTATTAACGATACCAAGCATAAAGAAGTGTTTGAAGAATTTTACATAATACTATAGTCACTGTTTACTCTGGACAACTAGCATGCGATATCTAATATCATAAGTACCCTGACAGTTTCTTATCGATGAGACCGTTTTGCATGACAACTACAATGGTATGCTGTAGTGGTCACTTTGTCGCGCTGATGAAACAAATTTTTCAGCATACTAAAGTCAATTGCTTACCAGCATTTCATGGGTTGAGTTGAACATTTGTGAGAAACTTGAAACGATATCCACATTTTCGTCATCTGCACCACCTGCTGCTTGCTCTGTGCCTGAAGAATTTACGAACGGCAGCCGAAGAATTTTAACGAATGGGTGATGTGGGAATTTATGAATAAGATATTGCTGCGTTTGTTTGTCATAATCCTGAAAACAATAACAGTTAGAACAAGAACAATTACGCAACCACTGAATACTGTTAAGTAAGCTTGTAAATTAAATTATCGAAGACAAAACTGTTCTGTGCTACAGTGTTGTAAAGCAGAAGACCTCATCTGCATGTCCCAGTGACTAAAGCTTGATATCTAGACTCAATATAATATGCTGCTAATTCGATTTTACGACGAATAACCTGATTTCATTAATTATAAAATTTTACAACTGATTCTAAAGTCGATGGTTGATCACTGTTTTTGTCTCTCTTTGAAGTCAGTTTAATAAAGCTTGAACCAAAGAATGGCCCGTTGGGTTTGAAACAAGTAAGTCATCACCGAACAGTAAAGTAGCAAAATAGTGTTTAATAAATACACAGTGTTAAGTGGGAGAGCGGACGGTGAATCGAAAGATTTCATACCTTTGAAATAAGAAACGAGCTTTCAGAACTACTAGCTACCGATTTTAATGATTTTAGAGAACATCAAAATTCTGTCCACGAGGACAACAACCTTACCTGCGAAATAAAAAAGAATTCTGGGCTTTTTTTCTAGATGTATTGACATAAAAGGAAGATGGAAGATTAACAAAAATTGTATACAAGAAATTACAAAAAATTCACATCAGCTTCGATTCTTACTTTCAGGCGGCGTAAGTGTTGTTAGACAAACATATACTTGTGAAACGCAAGACCCTTTTTTACCACTCCATCCCAACGGCAAAATAGTAACCTAACTAACGGATGCAAGTAAAATAAATACACGAGTCTTCCTTTGAAAACAATTCAGCAGAGATCACTAGAGGCCACACAAAAGTAATGAACTTAAAGATGCAATCCTTGCAACAGACACCAGATCCAATCCCTCTTCATGGTCCCATATTTAAGGTAACAATGTAAAGTATCATACGATCGATGATAGACAAGAGGTAAATACGGCATGGAACTCTCCAACAAACTGGGGCCGTCTCGTACAAGAACAATGATTCATCAAAACAGTAAAAGGCTTAATTTGCATGCGGTACGAAGTGCATTTGTTCCGAATACAACATTGACTAAACTGGGAAAAAGCTGATAACAGGGTTAGAGGGATCTGTGATGAAAGAACTTGCCATACTCGAAAACAACAGTCGAAAAACCGACTTGAAAAAGATAAGAATCTGAATACTATCACAAGACGATCGATACAATAGTAGAAAATAAACAGAAAGAAATCTAAACAATCAGTTCAGCATGGCTACTTTTAACGCATAATAATTGCTAATAAATTTTCTCCTCTCTGAACTACCAAGTCACTGACCCTTTGGTACTGAGCAGTTGGTGTTTCGGTCCAGTTTGTCCAAATTTACAATCTCAAAATAATTTTACACCACAGATCCCTGATGATTCCTGCTACAATCAGTGCTCGTCATTAGCACTGCGGCAACTTCACTCAGACTGAACTCTGTCAAAAATGGATAGTTTAACATCTTGAGATGCAATTTTGTTGTATCTGGTCACTCTGTCTCTTGAAAAATCCAGTGAAATTTTAGCTGAGGAGAATGAGGAGAATGACGAATCTGCAAACCTCATAGCTTAAAAACGAAATTCACAGGTGATCTGCAAAATTACTTCTAAGCTTCAACTTTGCTCAATTTTTCAACTTGATCGCTTAAGGCTAGTTACAATGAAATTCAATGAGCGACGAATCGTAACACTTGAGGATTAACAAGCAGGTCGTGACGAGAACATTTATTTTGTTCCCGCACAGCTATGAGCCAGTGACGCGGCATAAGCGTCCTATGCAGGAGTTTAATGCCATTTAGTCATGGCCTAATCAATATCCCCATCTTTGTAGGCAACTAAAAGGAGACAGTGCAATTTTCCGAGATAACACGGTATAATCCCTTCCATACATTTTACACGAGGCACCTACCAGTGTAAAGTAGGAAACTTTACACCAATAATTCCGTACCCATCGTTGGATATGAGTTTCATTGTAGTTGGGTCCAAACCATGAATCACAAAGCTGAAAATTCGTTCAATTCCTCGTCAAAAGTCGAGGGTAGCTTTAAAGACAACTTATAGTTTTCTACAATATAGATTCTCTAATATTAAAAGTTCCTTTAAAGCTAGGAAAAAATCAAAATAAAAAAGCTACTGCAAGGAAAGACAAGGAGTGTCATTGATAAAGACAATAATGCTTGATAATGCAAAACAAATACAAAAGAGTGTACCTGAGAACAGAGAGACAGCAAAATTAAGAGTATATCTGAATGGAAATCGTAAAACATCCCCTGAATAGTTTCGCCTATGAAATGAATGGAAGCCTCCTTCTCATGATTCAACAAGCGCCAAGCAGCAAAGAGTGCGCGCACAGATGTATCTGCAACTTCGGGGGGCCCTGACCTAAACAATCGTTTACAAAGTAAAAAAATTGATAAGCTTAATTCTTACGCTTCACTGGCTGTCGGTGAATCTTGCAGCATCAGGGCTGCAGCAAACCGTAACATTTTTCTGGAAAGCCAATCAGAGGTGTCTTGCCGTTTGTCCAACGAGTCTAACACTAAACAAAGTA
Source organism: Soboliphyme baturini (assembly GCA_900618415.1). Taxonomy (NCBI): domain Eukaryota; kingdom Metazoa; phylum Nematoda; class Enoplea; order Dioctophymatida; family Soboliphymatidae; genus Soboliphyme; species Soboliphyme baturini. The sequence continues at coordinate 53,055 of UZAM01006797.1, forward strand.
ATGAGTACTACGAAATTAGCTTCAGAGGTGGTTGCATTAGTTCAATCGTGAATGTAAAAAATAGCAGTCTATTTCACAAGTTTTAGTGTAACATTCAATAAAGAATAATACTTCAATGTAGCCAGTGCTGCTTTTGAAATTTTCAGGTACTCAGGTAGATTATAAAGTTTCAAGGTTACGTGCTCCGACTGCTTAAAGGCAATAACATTGAGACGGACAAGAGGATGGTACACAAGCATTATCACTTAAATTACGGCAAAGGAAAAAAGAAATCTAGTGATAAGAAATGTTTGCTCAGCTCGTTATTACAGTGTGTCATATAGATTGTTTGTACGCAAAGATTTCCGGCGTTTTCGCCCGTTCATGAAATTCTGGAAAATATTTTCATCTCCCTCATAAAGAAACCTTATACTACATTCAGTGTAGCTCAAACATTTGAAGTTCATGATGCCAACTCGAATCTTCAGTCAATTAAAGAGCATTAGCGGGAAGGGACTGGGTGTTCTTGCGGTTCTTACGACGTACTAAGTCAACTGCGACGTCTGGAGTCTGCTGGCAAAGACCATTATGCAAAATATTTGTGGCATATCAGTCTTTTTCTTGAACGAAACTATCGGACAACGTCTATCCGCTTTACAGGCTTAAAGCGTTTTGCGTCATCATCGAGGTTCACCGTTAAAGCAATAACAGCCAAGCTGATCAGTGATCAATAAGTGGTATACCACTCAGAGAATCTTCAGCACTAAATTAGTACGATATCCTGTTTTCTACAGGAACTACGCTATGACAGCATTTCTTCGTTTATGATGTTTGTATATCTATGTTTAAAGAAGATAGAAGCATATTTCTGCACAACACTAAATAACGCTGAATTGCTGTACCCATGTACGAATGGCATGAAACAGAAGGTCTTACAAGGCGCTTCGCCGCTGAAGCTTTACTTAAACATATTCGATGCTCCTGAGAGCGGACGCGCCATTAATGGTCCAATCCATTAAGTGAAAACAGAACAGATCATTCATGCCTTACTGTAGCGTAAAATAATGATAGAAACTGAAAAGTCGCTAATTACCTTCCAACGTTTGCCGGTAACGGCCCGAACGGAAGGAAACGATAGCAGGCAGGATCCTTTCTGCGGCCACTGTCAACCGCAAATCACGTAGCAAAGACCCAGATTCGACGTTATGAGTTTCGCATTTGCTGAAATTTCCAGATTTTACAAATTTATATCAAAGCGGCATTAAACTGAATAATTAACAAGTGTTTCTCAATCAGTATCGAATAGCCCAGCTTTGTTTATTGTCCAAATACCATAATGACAATTTCATGTGATCAAATACCAGGATGGCATTAGTTTTAAGCAAATGAATAATACAAATTTAAAAACTATTTATACACCAAGTGCAAATGCAGAAAGCCACATGAATGCTAGTCCTCTTAGTCACACAACAGCTGTAAAGAAAACAGCAACAAAAATTCCAATGAAATCCACAATTTCAGCAGGTGCGTATAACTAATGATTTGCAATATGCAAAGCATTGCATCTGAATTGTTCATTACTGTAGATTTTTTTTTGACAGTGGAAGAGAAATCGCGACACGACACAATCAGCATCGAAAATGCGCATCTGTGATTGCAAACTTCATGCAAAGTCAATCATAAATATGAAATACAAGATGAAGACGTATCCCAAGTCGATTCCAGAAACAGAAAAAAACCGTGTACATCTGCTAAAAAATCTGAAGCATCCACCTTAGAGCTAAAATAAAAACTAGCGAACACTGACGGGATTATAATCGTAAATATCAAGCGATTTAAAATCACTCGATATAAACAACGACAATGAAAAGCACTGTGATCAGCTACGTCATCTACCGCAACAGAGAACATCAGCATGCTGGTCAGAATGTAAGTATATCAAAAATTTACAATCTCAGCCACAGCACTTACTTTTCAAAGTCTCAGTGAGTCGTTAAAGCAAACAGCTGGAATATACACAATGTGAGCTAGTTCCCTTCTTGATTGTCTGTACTATTTATACTTCGTAAGTGGCGCAGCTCGAGATACGCGACGGTATTCTAAATGGACCTTAAGTAAGTCGATGACATCATGCTTGAGACTCCGCAAGTGGTTCAGTGATACTTTCTGAGAGTGTGTGAGGAACTATCATGCGAGTGGGGCTAGAACTGAAACTCAAAAGATGAAAATTATGAGAGCGCTTGCAGCGATATCCCTGTCAGTACAAGGATATTATGGAATGATATTACGGAGGAAGTGGATCACTGCAAGTACCTCGAAACAGTGTTGACTAACGATGGTTAAGCTGGTCCTGTGGTGAATAGGCGTACTGCACTAGCAGCAACCAATTATAGCAAGTTCTACAATGTACATAGGAATAGGACTATAAGAAAGGATACAATGATACCGATTCTGAAATCAGCCTTATATACGGTGCTCATGAACAGGTCTCAAAACATGGGCGGTCCTGAACTGTCATGTAATTATTCCAATAACGCTGTCAATGAAGTATCCTAAAAGTGCGACGCTACCACCAGGTCATGAACAAGCAGATGCTGACGATAAATGGTCTGCAAAAACTATCAGATGAAGTATATAAAATATCAAAAAATACTGACTTTTACTGAGTAGATTACCATATTGCTCCTTAGGAATGATGCTTGAGGAGCGAGTATTCAAAGGGTGCAACACAAAGAATGCATAGGTAAAATGAAGTACCAACGATCTTTATATCTGGCGTGAGAGGCGTCAGCAGCCCTCACTCCAGCAGCTTCATCTTCTTCATCTTCCATCGCCGCTTCTCCTTTCGGGTCGCGGAGGCAGACGCGTCAGACAGTGCT
>UZAM01006802.1:13287-23608 GCA_900618415.1 Soboliphyme baturini
AGATTTTCCAGGAGTAAGAATTTAGTTTGACGTTGCTTTGCAATCATTTGAGAAAGGATAAGTCAGGTGATTTACAAATGATAGAAAAAGCTTAGTTTTCTGGTCTGGTCATGCCAGAATGGACGCAATATTTGACCATGCATTCCGATGCGACGTCTCTTGTGATCGTTTTTACTTTGATTCTCTTAATGGCTGAGCTGACTGCTCAATGTAATAATCAAGAGAAGTCGAAGGTGTAACCCGACTTCCATTTCGCATAGATAATGATAATATGATATCATTGATTTTAGTACAAACAAATTTAAATTAGGCATTCAGGTAGTATTTTATCCTTACAGAAACAGACCTGCGCGCGTTTGTATATATGGTGAATCTTTGCAGATATTATATGCTCGTATTTCTGTTAAAGTTATACATCATCGAATTTATTGTACAGTACCTTCATATTATTCGTATGGATGCTGGGATGCCTTTCCATAACCGTTTTACAGTATGCTTAACGATGGATCGTAGTACATTGTTTATACGAACCGTTGACGACAAAATTGTCATCTTACCCGTGTCCTGTCTGAGATTCGTCTCCCGTGACAGATGTTGGCAATTTTAGTGCCGTCCCTGTGAAAATTGAGTTTCGTCGAGCGATTGATTTTGGCGTCATTTCGGTGATCGATTTGGCTGCAGTTCGGCGCCGACAGCTGTCGACTATTTTTACACGTTTCTTTGAAGAATGAGATGAAAGCCGCATTAAATGTTTGTTTGTTCGTGGTGCGAGGTCCGTCGCCTCCTCCTTTGCTATGGGGCAGCAGCTACTGCACTTAAAGCTCTGCTATACACATAATTTGGCAGATTCTCATCCCTTTCACTCAACAAATAGTGACTTGAATTCTACTCTCAAAGGTTGCGAGCGATGATTAATGCATCGAGCGAGACTTATTCATTTTCTTGGCCGTTTTGAACCTACTGATCTTAAGATCGCTCTTCGATTACGATATACCATCCACAGAGCAATTACGAAATGCATTTCTGGAGTAAATACGCGATAGTCCGGCAGGTTATCTCCGATGAATGACCATCGCGTAGTAACGGTTTTCGTTTTACGAAAAATGGTTAACGATGATCAACACAGAACGAGAAATTTGTGAAATGTCCAATAGTCGTCGATATGCTTATGACCTGGCTCTCCGATGTTTATTGATCCCTAAATTTAGACTGGGGACCATTACTGCTCGATGGATTATCCCTTTTTGGTCGTGGGCATTAAATCTATAAATTCTGCTGGCTGAGTTTTCGACTAGATAATGTATCGTAAATCCAACGATAGATGACAATGATTTAGTGCTAGCGGCAGGTGAATGTAAATTCAGAAAGTGTATCCGTTCATTTCTTCATGTGTTCGAATGCCATTCAATTTTAATGCCTGCTGCTCGTTTCGTTTAAGGGCTGTGGCTGCTTGTAAATGCCTTTGGAGTTGTCTCGATTCGCTACCAGGTAGATCCGGGCTATTCAGCCGATATAGCATCAGGCCCATAAGCGAGAAGTCCTAGTTCGTACTCCGGAGGGTCACTCGCCTTTCTTCCTTCTGAGGTTAATTAAGAAGCACCACTCTGTGGGAAGGAAACGATCAACTGCACACTACGTCTGTCACATGGCTGCTGTTAACTCTGCCATAAAAATTAGGCGCTCCTGGTTGACAGCATGGAAATGAAGATCCGCGTCTCCACCACTATCTGCATGAAAAGAAGGACGTCGGAAACAATTCTGTCATGAAAGCGTAAGGAAGACTGATCTCCAAACGTTTATAAAATGTCGTTTTTACTATTCGCGCATCCCTGTAGCTTTGCCAAGAGACTGCATTTGGTTGGTGTTTCAGGTCTCTTTCGCAGCTCATGTTCAGACTTTCGCCTGGAGTAAGAGCGGTTCACAATCGAGGGTAAAGAGTTGCCATGTTCCAGATTTTTCGACTCTTTTAATGTTAGAAATCTTTCTGAAAAACGTCCTTCTTTTCTATTCTTGTGTCCAGGATTACCCTCTTTCGGTAAATATTTAAAATTCGTAACCATAGTCAGGGTAGATGGATTTGTGCGTTGACGGACTTGAAGCCAAATCGCTCTGCAGTGCAGCGGCATGTCGCGCCGTATTGGACTAATCATTTAAAAGATAAGTTCCATGCCATTCGGGAAAGAAACAAAAATGAAGCTTGTAGCCATTGGAAGGCCTTTTTAATGGTATAGCCGATGTATGATACCATTCGTGGAGTTCGTGTAAATATAAAATGAAGCGAAGCATTGATTGACTAAATGGATGAATGAGTGACCATTTTACCTAATGGCCGAGTGAAAAAGTGACTCAGTGAGTGATCTACTCGCGAATCAATGAGGTGATCGACTGACATACAGATTCTTCTGTCTAAGGAATAAGAACTTATTGCTCAGAATATAGAGCTAACCATTAAAAAGGAAAATAATTTATGTCTACCGTTTCTCCATATCATAGTAATCAATTCTGATAGTTGCCATAAAACCGAAGTTGGTCGTAAACTTATTGACACTGATAAATATCTAAACGTTAACTCACATAATCGTTTAAATGACATAAGGTCTGTGATTATAGCTTTAATAGACAGAGTTCTTAAGCTATGTTTTTATGAATTTCTGAAAGAAGAAATAAAACATTAAGACAGCGTTGTGTGATAAAAATAACTGTCCTGTTAATACGTTCGTTAATAATAGCAAAATCGTAATTAGTTATTTTAAACCGATGGTTCAAGAAGTAACATTTCGAATAATGAACCTTACTTAATTCTACCGTATCATAAAAAATTTAGTGAACAATTGCAAATACTGCTTGACACTAAATACAGCAATAATGCCATATATAAATGCTCCAATAAAACTCTGATAATAACAGTTCTTTAGGTTGGTTTTACAGATTGCAGCCGCAGGGGATCTATATAGGCGAAACCGTAATTTTCGTCACCCAAAGAACAAAAGAGAACCTGTCAAACTGAAGAAAATGGATGACCACTGACGACATGCAGCAACGAAGTCTCCAGGCAGGAAACAAACCCTTTCTTATAACGATTTCTCATATATAGTCATGGTTAAATTGCACTGACATCGTTAAAGAAAGGAACTAGCTCACCAGACGAATCAAAGAAGTTTTAATTATCCAATCCTGCAAAGTATTAACGGGGGACAAAGGATACGAACTCTGCAAATTAGGCAGACTTCGTCAAGCCCATCTCCAAAAAATTACGTAACTGGCAACATTTGCCAAAAGCACACCTAGAACCGATGCGAGCTGTAAAAACAAATGCAGAAGTTAACCGGGATCTTCCTGCAGAAGGCTCGTGAGAGACCAGCCGAACCGTCGTCACTGGTTAACTCATGATCAACCAACTTATTCGTTTACGTGGTGTATAAATAAACCATTTTACGCATTTTTTAGCTTTTAATGGTGACGGTTATATGATGATGGCATTGACCATAATGGCGGTAATTATGACTTGTGATTATGGTAATACTATTGAATGATTATACTAATTTTCACAGCAGTGTTGATGATGATAATGGTAGCAGTAAATTCCAGTAGTGGTTGTGATGAGATATGGTGACAATTATGTTTATAACAATATGAAGTAACGAAATTGCTTTCAATCACAGCGATGTACATATTGACAATAATGACGATGAAACTGATCATAATGACGACGGTACTGTTTATGATTACGAAAATAGTGTTGATAAAATTATGGTTTTAGGGGCTGTAGTGATGACTAGTTCGGTGAAGATTCTAATGTGATGGATAATGGTTATGATAATGATGACGGTGGTAAAATGGTAGTCAGTGACATTTACTGATTATACTGAATCTGGTGAAAGAATATTACTACTGTTGATAATGATACTGATATAAGTAAATGATGGTATGATGATTGTGAGAGTGACGACGGTTATATCTGTGATAAAGTAAAAGCGATAAAAGTGGTGGTAATTACGATAGACAAGGCGATATTACTGAATAGATAGTGGTTATAGGTAATGACGCTACTGTTAATAACACTGATAGTGTTACAGTGGTGACGTTGGTATTTGACACACGCTTGTGCATGTTTCTTTTTGGTAGTGAGATTTATATATTCTTGGTTTATTATAGTCACTTTCCATAAGCAGCTCTATCAAGTGAGAGGAATTTTTTGGTGTAGTTTCAGAAGCAGGGCTTTATGTACTTGCTGGGATGGGGATTTCCGTGGAAACACGGTCCCAAATTTTTTTAGTTTTATTTAAGCGTCTCAGTTCAAAATTGAGACTTATTTCTGAATCTCGCTTCTGCTTTCTACACAAGGGGGGCTACGACTAATCGTATGGAGATGTTCTGGTGGCCGTAACAGCTGTGACGAATTCAGAAACGGCAGGCTACTAGAGTTGATAGATTTTCTCATATTATTAAGGCAGATTTGAGAGAGAGAGAGAGAGAGAGAGAGAGAGAGAAAACAATGTTTTCCATATGAGTGCAAAGGAAAAAAATTGATGATCATTGAAAATCAGCATTCTAGCAATGTGATGTCGTTTACCAGGCGGTTCATGCATAAGCTTTCAATTAAATTCATATAATAATGGCATTATAGCACTTGTCACCTGTCTTTAATTGTGGTCTTTATGGGCCACTTTTTAACTTCCGCAGTGAAGTTGCTTTTGTCAAAGGTATCTTGTTTGCATCATCGCGTGATGCGATCCTCCCTGTTGTCTGTCCACTTACGGACAGGCGGCGTCCAATCGGTGCATATGAGCCAATGCGTAGCGCTTCCTGATGATTAACGTATGTCAATAACTCGTTACCTATTGATTTTAAGCGGTCACTCACTCGCTATCCGCTACCGCCGCTCGGTTTTGCTCCTGCTGGCGCGTTAATATGCGTTCTTTAGCCATTGCACTTGTCCGACGTCCGCATTTGGTTCTCAGGTTGCCATCGTTGAACGGAGGCTACCGCAGCGATCGAGAGAAAACGCAACGCGTCCTTCGATGGCCGTCGCCGCGACAGTGGTCAATAAATCGGCGATGATCGCCATCGCCTTTGGAACCGGCGTTTTCGCATTCTACGTATTCAGGAAGACGTGGCTGGCGGGTAAGCAGCAGTGACGAGGAGCAAGGGGGAGGACTCTTCGTGGCGTCGGTCGAAGACATTTATAGAGTTGGATCCTGGTTGACGAATTCGTCTTATTTCATTTTCGTTTCTCACATGCCTATCGACAGAGGGTGATTTGTACATAGTTCGGCATACTTCCTTACCCCTTGATCCTGTCCCTTGTCGTTCATTCCAGCACCCAGCCCGGGGCACCGCTCGCGGCGCGACGGTAGCTACCGCGGTCGTTATGGGCTTTAAAATAAAACACCGTCTTGTACGCAGGACTCAAACGTGTTTGGTTTGCCGTGTCCAAAGGCATGGGCAACGATGCTTCGAAGGCAGGCGGTGGCACGAAGACCGCCGGAAAGAAGATGTCGTTGAAGAACGGCGTCAGTAGACCGAGCTGCGATGGCAGTGCCGCCAATGCCGAGGAGAAGCAATCGTTGCTGCTTACCCCGTCCACCAGGTAGGTTGTTGTGCTGTGAGTCCTTTTTCCTCAAAGTGAATCCAGTGTTTACTACGGCAGGACCGTGGGTGACGACGGCTCGAACGTCGCTATTTCGAATATCGGCTCCAAGTGCGAATGCGACCTGGAGGAGACAGACGACAGCGACGAAGACAGCGGCGATAACAGTGAGATCGAAGCGAGTGACACCGCGGTCGTCGACCTGCAATTTCAGAAACGCGAGTCGTCACTCGCCGACATGCTAATCACCTTGGACAGTTTGTTCCGCTACTCGAAGATCATCAACGACGAGGAGGCGCGACTCCTGAACACCCTGCTACGCCTGAAAGCGCCAGACACATTGCTGAAGGTGCTTACCACTCTCAGCAATCTCGCGACATTCACTCTTAATCAGGTAATCAATGAATCAGTTGAATGAAAATTGGCAGCGGTTCTTTTCTTTCATGCTCTTTCCTGCATGCTCTCTGTTAACAGCGTCGTCCGTAGTTCAGCTTCATGCACCATATGCTTCTCAAGAAGAAGATTTGTATATGTCTATGTGATGATATTACGTCTAATCGTGTATTGGTAACATTGTTTCATAGCGATCAAATATTATACAGAATAAAAAATAACTGTTTAATGGCATCTATGAAGGGTCAGTTTTTAGCAGTTGTTGTTTGTTCTACACGCAACAGCAACACCCTCTCGTTTGGGGTCTGAACGATGAGACTGTCATGCAACATGAGCAGGCTAGAGGGAGAGCCATTCCATTGAAATAATCCTTCTAAGCAACACCAAAAAGAAACAGGCTCTCACCTTCTCAGTTCTACTGTCCTTTTTGCAGTGTTTTATAGTTTGGAGAGTGGTCACTCACTAAAGCGAAAGAACGCCAGCTGTTTATCACGGAAAAGGCCATGGAAAGAAAAGTGTTGGGAGTCTCGTATGTCGACCTCATCCTCAACACGATACCCAACAACGAACGGAAACGATGAAAGACATAGTCATCAAAAGCCTAAGGACGAAGCTACGGTGCCTGTCCACGTAGCTCGGTTCATCGGCGGGCGATGGTTGTTGACGATCTTTGAATAGTACCCACGGTTGGACTAGGCCATGGTGTGGTAAGATTATGTCAGGAGTTGGGAAGGTCACGCTTGGAGCGATATTGTGATGGAGAAGGCTGAAGAAGAAACCGCGAGGAATGTCAGGGTGTGGCGACCGACACGATTACCTCCTACCGCTTGGTCCAAGTGATCCAAATGAAGCTGTTTGTTGTGTAATATCTAATCGCGACGGCTGCGAAATAATGCTATTTTACATGCATGATGCAACGTAATATCATATGTTTATTGTATTATCAATTAACTATGAATCTTCGTCAAAGAATCTATATATTAACACTGTAGTACTTATAATAGCATTTAATTTGTAGCTATCATGCATTATTAACTGTTAGATACCATCGAATGCACGTGAACGGTTATAATTTGATTTTAAGCTGTTTATTGCTGTCATGTTACGAAATAGTTTCTTACTTTGAACCGATTCTGTGGAAGTGTAATGGAAGGATTAGGATGGATGGAAGCTATTATCCGGTGTTATACAGTCCGTCATTGCTTTTAGTAATCTAGGAGACCCTTTAAGCAAGCCACTGCTCCAAGGTATTTAAACATCTGCAATGCATGTGACGCATACATCGTGTCACTGAATCTGAACGGGCCGGCTCAATTCTGTGGCAAGAGCAAAATGAACGTTCTCACCATCTAATGGTTATTAAACCGCAAGCATTACAGAAAGTATCATAACTGTTTATTATTACAATTCTTATGTGGTGGATAGAAGGACTAATATGCCGTATCGTTTACCTTACAGACGGACGATAACGGCTGATCGCCAGATTGACAGAAGAACCTACCTGACTGAAAAGATCATCATTCAGGGTTTTGAATTTTGCTCCCCTTCCATCTGATCAGAGGATGGTAGTTCTCATTATCAGTATTTGGTATTCAAGCAATAATGGTATGATATGATATGACGTTACGTTGCGAAAGTTGTCGCTGTTACTTAGGAGTTCATCTTTCATCACCTACCTAACATGTAGTGGCTCAGTCACAAATCGTTTTACAGTTGCTCCGTTTAACGTTAGTTATTCCCACACAAATGACTGTCTTTCACGCACACTGATCCCCATAACAAAAAGATGATGGGTATGAAATTAAGCTTTTGGAGAAAAAAGAAATCAATGCAATAGGTATCGGCTGTATCTTCCAATTATCACACCCATAGTTAACGGTTACTTCCTCATCTGTGTTTTTTCTTGAGAAACACGTATGTAGCTTCTGTTTATCGCAGTTCTAATACGGCGCTTATGGTGTAATTTAGTTCTAATTAGCCATTGAAACGTTAAAAAAAATCCCATAAATACCATGATATAATGAAAGTTGATTTTCACGCCACCTTGCAGCAAGTACCTAACAAAAGCCAGTCATCGACGATATCACCTGTTGATTGCGTATCAGAGATATCAATTGGAATGATCAGGAAAGTTTTGTCGATGCAATCGACGTTAGTGACATTAGTGAAAAATGTTGCAACTAAAGTTTCTTGTAGTTAATTTAACGCAGCATTCTTCTCGCGCTGATTGCAACTTGGACCAAAGTCTGTCTGGAGTTTTTGTCATTTTTCGTCTGGTAGAAAATCTTGATGATGGTCAGTAATTGTGGTTTTGATTTTGTTGTTGAATAGGTTCTTATCTTTGATGAATTTGTTTTGAAGGAGGAAGAGATAAAAGGAGTTCACTGCCTGGGGGGGTAGTAAGCGTTTTCTCATTAACTACTGTTTGGTCGTTCATTGTTCTCGTTCATGACGGTGACGGCAGTGTGAGATAATAAGGAATTAGATGTATTTCGCTTAATGGTCAGGGGGGGGCAAGAAAGTTAAAACTACAAGCGTCAGTCGGTCATTTTCGATGACCGTTTATCGTTTTGGATCGCAGAGGCAGACTCGTTGGACAGTGTCTCCAACGTTGTTGATCCTGTTCCGACATTTGAACTCCAACAGAAGATAATCCGAATCTTGAGCAGAGTCCTTCGATACACTTCGGTCAGGTTATTCTTGGCCGTCCACGAGATCTTCGGTCGGTAAGTCGAGCAAGTAGTAGTTGCATCGCCTTATTTTTTGTCTCTCGTGCTCAATACTCACCCAAACCATCGCAGCTGTGACTTCTGGATCTGAAGAAGTAGTGGCTGTATATCAAAGGTCTCGGGGATTTTTGTTCTCTAGACCATGTCAGCCGCTTGTACCCGAGAGGGACGTTTTTCATTTATGATCCACTACTCATGGCCGTAGGTAAACATGGGCTGAAGATCAGCTAAACATCGAGAACTTAGACTTCGATTCGGCTCTTTTTTTAGTCAGAACGGTTCGGGCTGTTTCATGCAGAGTGCTACAGAAATATCGGTTCTTCCTTACACTTTCATGATGAGTTCGTTTTTGGCTCCCTTCTTTTCATAAAGTTAACGACGAGGTGCTGATGTCCATTTCCATGACTTTATTTTAGAGGAAGAATCGACAGCAGCTATGTGGCAAGCAGCGTAGTGACTAGGGTCCTATTTCCTTCCTCTGGAGTGATACTTGGAAGGAAGAAAAACGACCGATTTGACCGGGACTCGATTCCGTGACCTCTCGGTTCTGCGTCATACACTCTACCGACTGAACAAACCCCATCTGAAGCAACATGAGGAAAATTCCTTGCTCAGGAGAATTCGTGGTTAAGAAAAAAGATTTCCATTCGCTGGAATCGAGCTCTGTACCTGTCGAGTTAGAAGCCGTTTTACTACGCACTATGCGAGTAAGCCAAACAGCGAGTGAATGATTGAAAACAGAGGGACTGTATGTCAGACCAAAGTAAAGTAAAGTGAATGTATTCTCTGTACTCCTTGTTTATTGCTGGCCCACTGTCAAGCTAAAATAATCAGAGACTAGAAATTGGAGAGTTGACAGTGTGGCGACTTATTGGGAATTAATTGCTTCCGTAGTTTTATGCTCTATGAATCCCTGATGCAGTATTTCGATCATCCCGCAAATAAGATGGATATTTATGAAGGAATGAACGGGTGGGTGAATGAATAAATGGTAAATGAACGAACGAATGAATTCTGGAAGGAACAGTAAGTCAATGGCAAAATTCGCAATGAGGTTTTGTTAAAGGAATACAACGTTCATTTGCAGTATGCGTAATTTTTTTTAATTTGGGGGTGGGGGAGGGAGGCTTCCTCGAGGAAAAAATGAGTCCAGACATTTTTTCTAAACTGATGTGATCAACACTCTGTAATTCTATTCATCTTCTGCCCACTTGCGTTGCAGCATGGAAAAGCGGCTTTCAGAGTTATACAAGAACGCTGATACAGACTGTCATTCCGTTTCCGTACATAAACTTTGAACATGAGCTTTATTCCGTCTGTCGCACAGTGCCGTTGGGTTTCCAGAGGCATGTCGTGCGTTGCCTGTCGTGAATGGGTGATGTTCTTGAGTTATTCCCATTTCTTGGTAACCGTCGGATAGGTTGTTATTCACATGAACGGCACCGGTATATGTAGTGCGGGGACGCCAAACACCTTCACAGAACCATGAGATCGCCGCCACGTTACTCTGATGTTACTTTTCTTCCTTCTAACTTATATGCAGCTTGCATGGTATTGCTTATCAATACCATATGTGTCTTATTTGTGATACGAGACGGCTATTGCTAAC